>JAITYZ010000865.1:0-11703 GCA_027744595.1 Paronellides praefectus
ATTAATAAAAACCAAACGGGCATTTATTTCAGGGAATAGTAGATCTCTGCTCAAGTAGTGTATATACCATGTATAGTTTCTAAAGTACCAAGTAGTATCATTCAAGCTACCTTTTCCGTAGCACACGACCAGATAATAAGCAGCATGTATATAAGCTGAAGTTGAAGGAGAGAGAAAAGGAGGAGGTGGGAAATAGCTAAAGTTTATATCACTTATAAATGAAGTGTGTTGCTAAAGTGCAGAGGGTAAGGTAAACTATAGCAATGGGAGAAGAGTAGCATTGCCTCCGGACGAACGAGCTAAGATGTTTCCTGGAAAGGAGCACGTGGTGAATTTTTAAAAGAAGTCGAGGAAGAAAAAAAAAATACGAAGAGAAGGCATTGTGTAAAAACATCTTAAATTTTTAAGGGTTTAATGTGTATGTGCTTGGCATTTTTTTTCTTCTTGAGACCGGACATGACTTTTTTTCTTACCAATGGGAGCATCCATCTCTCTCAAGTTGGTTGGCAGAATTATATACTTTGCATTTCTCCTTTTTTAGTCTCTTTCTCTTGCACACACATTTACTTAGCCACACACAGTTGAAATAATGTAAAAGCCATCTCGGTCTACAAATGTATGATATACAAAGGGAGAAAAAATAAGCTGTTAACTATAAAATTCAAAGCATAAATACAGTGTGCATTTAAAATGTATGTATGGTGGTATGTGTATCAAATGTATTTGTATTTGTGCGGGTGTATGTAGTATGTGCACAGCAAAAAGCACTATTTTATTTTATTTGACTCGTTTTCGGTTTATGTAAGTGAAAGGTATTTATTGTTCCATGAGGCATATAAGGAGAAAGCGACAAATATGATCGTAAATCCAACAGGAAATTTGAGACTGTAAATCTTTCTTAGAATTGTTTCCTGTCTTCTTGAGGAAGGCTTCAAGATTAAGGGCGTTGTTCAACAGCTCAACCGTTTTAGGCGAGTGTGTTGTACCACCGTGAGTGTACAGTACAGAGACGTCTCTGTATCTCTCTCACTCTGCATAAAAACCCTGTCGCATATTATATTATACAAAAAAGCGTAAGAGTCACTAACATTTTCCCTTTTTGTCTCGTTGAGTGTTATGTGTAGCAGTGGAATATGTGTAAAATGCAGCTCTCTCTCTCTCTCTGGCTGGTTAACAACATATAATAAGCAGACATAGGCAATTTAAGCTCACTTCAAGTGTATAACTTGACCTGGTATAGTGATGAAAGCACTTTTCCATTTGTAAATTGGAAGAGGGAAACATGATATGCGCAAATCCCAAGAGAAACTAAAACTTACAAGGTTTTGCTAAGAGGTGCACAAAACTAAAGCTCTTCAGATTCAATGCGTAAGTAAGTTAGGCATGTAACAAGGAGAATAAAAAAAGATAATAATAATAATCGTCATCATCATCATAATTACAGCCACCCATTTCCGCCGACAGAAAACCCATTTTAGCTCCCCNTGGGGGAAAGTGTCGGATTGACAGACGGAATATGAAATTGTCTAAAACTTTTCCTTTCCCTTTTACAGGTCCGGAACCGAAGGTGCGTCCAGTAGTTGTATTTATTCATGGGGGGAAATTCGCGTGGGGATCTGGTAACCTCTCAGATGGTACAGTATTCGCAGCGTACGGTAAGCTATATCTTTCCACACTTAGATTTTATTTGGTTCCAGGTGGTTGAACGGTGGATGCAATTTTGTATCCGAAAAACGTTAGAGGTAGGAACAAAAACAAAAGGCGATCCGTCACAGTCCTAATTTTAACATATTAAACGTGCCATCCGATAGAACTTTTCACGTTGATCATCATGGCACAAACAGATTTTGGCGGAAACGTCTAACTTAAACCATAGATCCTACTGCCAAATAGGTAGTGCCAATTACGGTTCGTGCATACTTACGAAAGTGAGCTAACCTGAGCTCTAAATTTCAAGTTTTTTTGCAAGGATTTTAAGGGGAACTTTTGAAAAAAATTCTCACAAGTACAGACCCCCTTCAACTACACTCGAATACGCTTTAAATATACGTTATATTATAGAATTTTGTACGCTGATTACGACTATAATGGTTAAAAACCTAAATGCGCGCATTTGGATCCACTATGATACTTTCAAAGAGCGCGCGCCGACGTAAACAAGTGCAGCAACAACAGGTAAATTTGGTATCTTTATAAGGGGGTCTATACTTGTGAGATCTATACACTTGCTAACGTTTTACCGTTTTTCGCTTCGTACGCTAGAATAATAATAATAATAAATATTTTGTTTTTTTACAGGGGATTGTATATTTATTACAATCAATTACCGTTTAGGAATATTGGGTAAGTTGAAAATTAATGTTTGCTGATATTCTTTATGTGCGTGTGTTTTTTATGTATTACGTGCTAACGGGTCGCGTTGCGTGAACAATATGTAATTATTTCTAATGTGAATATTTGGAGTAAAAAATACCAATTTTCTTTTCTTTTTTTATTACAAGCCCATTTTTAAGACCGTTAGCAAAATGTGTATGACAAGCTTGATGGGAAAGCTGGCAAACATACTTTATATATAATATGGGTTTCCTCAAGCAAATCCACACAAAAACCCAGTATCACACAAAACGTGTGATGACGACAACAAAAAAAGTTTTTTTCTCTTCCTATTCTAGTGCCTCGCACTTATTTTTTTCTGTTGCGACGATCTATTTGCAATTTCCTTTTTACACTTTTTCTCAAGAAAAAAAATCCAGTGTGATCATATCATACATATATGTGTGTGTATATGTGTGTGTGTTTTTCTCGTTTCAGGATTATTTCATCGATCCATACTAATCTCTGGGAGTTCGTATGCCCCTTGGGCGTTAGTATCAGATCCAAGGGCAGCGGCAGCTGCTCTTGCTCAATCATTAAATTGCTCATCTCCAGGTTCCTCCTCATCCGTCAACTTGTCAAATGCTGGAAGTAGCAGTGGTGCTGGAGGCAACACTACCAACTCTCACGTTCCACTGCCTGCTCCACCCGTATCAACAATTCCACAAGTCACCAGGGAAGGCTCACATGGGAAATCATCCAGCTCTTCTCCTTCTCATGATCCCTTGTTTGAATGTCTCAAAAATAGACCATTCACTGACTTTTCCAAATTCAGTCCCCCGAAATTTTCCGTTGATTTTGGTCCTAGCATCGACGGAGTCGTGATCAAGCCTAATTTTCGAGTGAGTACACTTACACACCCACATATTGTTTGTAGCTTATAACTCTTTCCTTTTATCTCTGCTCTATCTTATTATTTTGGCTTCATTTATCATAAAAATTCAGTGAAAACCGAAAGTCATCTCACAAAAACTAGGTACTGGGAGTGAATGTTTGTACACTAAACACAAAGTAGGTACCTTGGTTCTCCTGATCCAAGGATGATGTGTGCTTATATGCATTGTTTACACTCACAATACTCTATAGTTCCACTAAAACTGAAGATGCACTTGAGACTGTCATTTGGAAAAGTAAAAGAATACTTGAGCTTTCATACCATCAGTACTTGTCGACATGGATGAGGTTATTGTTATTACTGCTTCCACCAAAAACCAACATTTTTTATAATAGGTACATATCAGACTCCTCGTGACAGCCAACTGACACGACTGCTGCTTTATTCCATGTTTTGATATTTACTCACCTCCATACACAATAACATCATAGTAGCAACAGAAGACTTTAGTTAAGTGACGGAACGCAGGAATCATTGAAAAATCGAAAGGTTGTGTTTTTTTTAACTTATGACAAAATTATTTCTTTCTTGTTTTTGAGTTGTTTGTGCCAAAGGGAATTTCACTGTTTCTTTTTAATGACGCTTTTGGATCATTGTAATTTGATATCATCACTACTTATAAGCTTGGATCTATGTATGTGTGTATTGATTCATGCGAGTAATACGTCGTTTCCCCTTAAGGGCTCCCAACCCTTTCTGTCCGTCCAACTTATCAAAGCTCACTTCAGGAAACCAATGGCAAGGAATGATTAATGAAAGACTCAGGTCCACTTTACGCATGCATGCACACATAATCACTCGACACACATATATAATATATAAAGTCACTAGTCACACAATTTTTGCTCGTCTTTGCTGTTACAGGGATGAAATTCTCTGTGTATACTTGTTCATGAAGAAGAGATAAATAAATCATTCATGTGACTTGTACCAAATGTTCACTTCATACATTTTTTCACACAGGTTGTTCCGGATTCCCAGATGGGTAAACGTGACGTATCAAAAAAGTATGATCTTCTTTTCGGCCTTTCTTCGTTCGAGAAAATGCTCGCCTTTAGCCAGGTAAGTTTTCAAAAAAAAGAGAAAAAACGATGATGATAATTATATTCCCTCAAGTGAAATAAAAAACAACTTGTGACAGTGAAATCGCATGACATGATGTATGTATGACATATCAGAGCTTTGCTGTAACCGGAAAAGTGGTGTGGAGAAAAAATACGGAACCTGTTATTCGATTTTCCTTGTGCCAGACAGTGTATCCTTTGAGAACACTGCTTGTCATGTAGTAAATTTGGTGTACATAAAGTATTGAAAAGTGAATCTGTCTTTGATTTTATTTACAGGCGGATTTAGAATACGGATTCGAGCAGGCTCGACGTGATGCTATTTTACGAACGCTGATAAGAAATTCGTACAGATTTCACCTGAGTGAAATTTTGGCCACCATCACCAATGAATATACTGATTGGGAAAAGTAAGACATATGTTTAGAATTCATTACTATCATTACATTATACTTTAGTTTATACTCATTGTAAGATATTTAACGAGAAAATGTCAGCCTGAATGCCAGTTATCTGTCAATGAATGCCTCTGCAATCTTGTCAGTCATCTTGGTTTAAACCTTGATTTTTTCTTGAAATGGCCACGTTTTAATGGTTTTTGGCAAAGACAATTTTCACGCTATTTTACTGTGCTGAGAGACGACGTAATAATTTTGGTGGGAATTTAATATCGGTGATATAAAATATGAAATCTGGTAGGGATGTCGCCGTATAGTCATAATTAAGTTTAACATTTTGTGATGATAATTGGGATTTGTTTGTAAGAAAAACATACGGATGATATGAATATATCCCAACTCCATCATACAGATAATATTTATACCACACTTTTCGTAAACTTCAATAATTGAATTTGAATAGCACTTTTTATACCCATTATTATTGTAGATGAGACAATTTAATAGTTTAGGGTTACTGAAAATGTGACAATGCTGGACAGTTGATGGTTTTAAAGATATGAAGGTTCTCTACACACTTATCCCACATCCACATACGGGTAGAAAGATGGGTTTCTTTATACGCCTCTCCTTTTTCGTTTCCTTTTCCATTGAAATCACGCGAGTTTCTGGGGTTTCCTCCTTTATAGTATTATCCATTACTTGAAACATAATCTACGTTAAAGAAATCGTAAAAATATATCACCTGAAAGGGACAATGGAATGGAAGGATGAAAAAGTCTCTTGTCCTGTTGACATCACTTCCGCTTCAGGAATCAAGCTTCTCAACAAGCAAGGACGAGAGAACGACAACGAGCGAGCTGTAGTAGCAACGCCACTTCCCTCCTGTTCAACAATTCTCCATTGTCTGTCCTCGAATTGTCTTCTTGTCCTTTACTTTTTTTCTTGTCAGTTTTTTTCAAGTTGGATTCATTCCTGCTCCCACACACGGTTTTCCCGTTATCTTCCTTTTCTTTCTCTTGTGCTTGCGCTTGTTCCTCTATCGTGTCCTTGTGTTCAAACACGACATAATGGTCATCCTAAATTGTATTGTTGGATTTGTTTGTGTGCTTGTGCTCCACTTTCCTTTATTATAAACGGTATATATAAAATTGCAATATCTTTGAAGCATAAAATTTAGACAATTCACATATAGAAATATGTATGTAGAGACAATTTCAAGAACACAATACAAACTTTTCTTCCCTTTTCTCTATTGTTTCCTTGAATTTCGCAAGAGCACACGAACAAACCAAGCAAAGTGATAGGGTTACAACAGGATGACTGGTTTACTATAAAAATACTACATATTACAGTAAACACTACACAAGTTTTCTCGCTTCCTCATCCACTTCCTCCTGTTTGAAATTGAAAACTTGCTATTTTACTTTTACCTGTTGTCAGCTAAATGTGTCCTCAGAAGTATTTCATGCACCTAACCAAAAATGTTTATGCTTTTGTACTTCATTTTTCTGGAATAAAAAACACAATGAAATATACATTAATTTAGAAATGTTTAAGTGATATAGGAATTTAACCGTTGCTGACCAATAGGAAATAGTGCCAAAATGTTTACTTTCCACAAAAAATAATTCTATATCGGCCAGTTATACGTATCACTCATGCTACTTGAAAATGCGAAAATTTTCCCAGTTTACATTTTAGTGAACTTTCACGTTTACATTCTCTCATTTTTTTTGTTTGAATATATGAGTGAGTAAAAGCCCACATTTCAACTAAAACTTTCACTTGTTCTTTTTAAATTGTCTCGAAAAAAGCGTGTAAAATAAAACCCAATATCATGATACTCATGTCGTAGCAAAGTATATGGTCTATGGGGAAAACGGCCGGTCGGACTTGGATTAGAATTATGAAAATCGGTGACAAAGGGCAATTTATCTTGAACTGAAAAACAAAGATTTTCTCATGATGTTAGTATTCTAGAAAGTGATAAAACTCCAGCGGCCGATCACATTTTCAACGGTCTGCACATATCAAACAGATACACCGCCGCTTGAAAAAGGGGGCTTTCTCGTTCGTGAATACGAAAACTGCCTCTAAAATTCTCCATGTAGTTTTGTTGAGCCATTTCCTCTTCAGGAGGATGATGATGGTGTCGTCCAACTACATGCTACAGTCTCGTTCTCTCTCTCTCTCTCTCTGGCATTTTCTCTTTCAGCAGAAAGATTAGAATAAAAGTTAGGCAGTTGTATGACCTTAGGCCTGGACTCTGTGTGAGTCTTGGTTGTAGTGATACATTTCCCATATATAAAATATGCAGTCATAGTCATCATCCTGATGCCACACAATAACATAAGGAATGTAAATAATATGATGGCGGGCTAACACATAAATATACATTATGCTTATAGATAGAGGTATGCATGTATATGTGTGTGCGTGTCTGTTGGAATTCTGGCCACGTACCACACAACTCGTAATCCTGTTTAATATATTTGTACCAATTAATTAAAGCAATGTACTTTGCATTTCCAGCTCAGTCCAGCATCCTGTTACCATCCGTAACCTGACAGTAAGTGCCGTGACTGACTGTCTCAGCCTGGCTCCTGTGATTGCTGTAGCTGAATCATCCCTAGTCAACCGAGCATTCTTTTATGTTTTTGATCACTCTACCAAAGCCGGCCTTTTTAACTACCAGGTTCGACCTACTCAACACACACACACACTATACTATACTTTTATGCATTAGATTATATTATTATTATTATTATGAATAATTACGTGTATGCTATCCATATAACATAATTTATTCATATATACCCATTTACCCATAACCATATACAATAAAACATAACTCTTTCCAAATCCCTTTTTAATTCAACTCTGACTCCTTTCCTGAAACAATCACTTCACACAATCTCTTTGGAGCCGCATGACGAATCCGCATAATTTACGCTGAACTGTTACTAAAAATTTACATACAAAATAAATTACGACCAAAACGTGCACAATTTATTTCATACATTTTCCCTCTACGCACCACAACTGTCATTTTCAACTTGGGTATATATATATATACTCAAAAAATATTTTCCTACCCACACTCTTATATTTATATATAGGTACATTTATATATTTATCTTACACTATGTTCATTTTTCTACATTTTCTACAGAATAGTGTAGCTAAAACTAAAATAAATTGTCAGATTTATTTCCGTTTTCATCAATACAAAGAAGATTGACTGAAATGTGGGCGTAAAAGAGACTTATGGATTGTTGTTTTGCAGTGTAACATCAAATGAGTTTCCTGCTGTTTTCCCTGAACGACAGCAATTTTGCTGACGCACATGATACATCATATCATCCATTGGTCAGTCTACTTGTCACTGCCAGCTATTTTTTTCTTGGCTAGGGTTAGCTTCTCCGCATTATCAATGTCAATGTAGCTATAGTGTGTTAAAGCTCCAACTGTGATATCTGTCTGCTAGTTATACTGTACAAAAGGGCACACAAATTTATTTCAGTTCAAATAATACATAGGTATATATATAAGGCCTCGTACTATAAAGGCTGACATGAGCCTATCAACGCAAACAGGCTACACGATTGAATGATTTTAATTAGTTTTAATTTGATGTAAATAGGCAGCTATGTTCGTGTTTGTGAGAAATTTTCAATTTCAGAACAGATTCCATAAAATATGCAGGATGAATGTAAAATTCAGCAGACCCATGCCTGTTTTTTGAAAATCCCCTTTTCAAAATCCATCAGTGTAAAGTTTGCAAACATATATTATTGTAATGGCAGATTCCAATTATTAACGTTATAAAAATGCTCTCGAAACATTCAACATGATATGTTTAGAAAATCTGACTTTTGAGCAATTTATATGAGTATATTTATTTATAGAAAGTCAATCCTCGAGAACAGGAGACTAACCATGAGAGATAATGAAGGATCCTGCATTGGATAACTATTTTTGAGGCTATGCTTTCAAATATTTCGCTTTAATGCTTTTATACTTGTACACGCAATTTATACGCGCGTCTCCGGCTAAAATCCTCAATGTGAAACAAAATTCAGGGTAACGTTTCATACACTACAACACTAATAATAATATGTGTACCAGGTGCATCAACATTCCAGCTTGAGGATGATAGCTGTGGAAAAGGTTTCTGGGAAATTCATATAGCGTAACTAGCGGAAGGAAACCGCCTTCAAAGCTGAGCTGAGCATGCCTGACAGTGATGGCTTTCAAATTCCCAATTCTATTTATTCAGTGCAGTTTGCCCAGCAAATGGACAGAAAACTGTGGTTTAAAACCAAGAAACCCAAAATATATATTTGGGATTATACGTATATCTAACAACTCGGCATCAAGGCCAGAGAATTCCTTTTGGCTATATATACTCTAAAATATACTCTAAAAATATAGGTATATAAAATGTAGCCGACCATGAAGTGGGAAGGAGTCATCAGAAAAGGATGTGAATGTGCGGTGGTGAAAATGGTGAAAAGCTTAGACGTTTTCCCCTTCCTTCCGCACTTTTAAACTAGCTACTCAAACTTAACCTCACTCACTACAGCGGATTTCTCGCGTAACCTCAATGGACAGCTCAAAAATCATTGGGATTTGTAATAAAGGTCTCCAGTCTGACGTGTTTGAATTGTTGGTGGTCATGTGGGTGAGGCGGGCCACTGAGAGAAAACGAGCATACTAAAAGAGAGAAGGTCTAAAAAAAAGAAGAAGTTTAAGGTTTTTTCCGACTTTAATATATACGATCCTATTATTAGTACACTGTTTATAGAGAGGAGAATGCACTTTTCCTTTCTCTACCAACTTTGTGAGGGTACAAAGGTTCGAACATTTTAGACAGTTATGTGAAGTCAAGTTTATGTGAGTTTCTCCTGTTTTTGTTATGAGCGCGTACACACACACACACCCGGAAAGTGCTAGTGGCAATGTACATAAGTAGAGTAGTGTGGGTAGATGGGGGAGGTAAAAAAAGTGTTGGGCACGACTTATGCACTGAGAGAGAAAGTGTGTGTGTGCAAGCTTTACTACCACTACACTACATTATTACATGTGTATACCAAACCATATGGCAAATGGTTTATAATAATATTTAGTTAGGATCTCCCTTGCGTTTTTTAAAGACTTTACTACCACTACACTACATTATTACATGTGTATACCAAACCATATGGCAAATGGTTTATAATAATATTTAGTTAGGATCTCCCTTGCGTTTTTTAAAAGTTTATCTGGCTTGCAGACTGACTACTATATACTACTATTCTTTACTCTTTGACAAAAAAAGTGAATGCTGTGCCAAAATGTGGAGGAAAGTATAGAATTTTAGTTATGGATAGAGAATAAAATATAATAAAAAGTTTTTTTTCTTCTTTACTTTAATATTTGACTTTGGATATTCCAGGGTCGCTCCCGCTCCGCTCCATATGATTCTCTACGTACAAACATGCACGTACATTTATATACTTCATATATACATACATACAAATATATGTATATACACATTCCCTGACACATTCTGACATCATTTTTCCTTTCCACATTTTTCTTCTTTCTATACTTGCTCAAAGGGACATACATAATGCACACAAACTCACAGTTTTTTTGTTTCTAACGAAAGGGAAAGCTATGTGACTAAATTTTTAAATGACCACTGCCTCACAATGATTTTTAGTGTTGTGAAAAATATGTGGAGATGAAAAACGGAGGGGGATGCTGAGATTGAATGATGGGCTAAAGGCCGGAGATGTGTGTTGCGAATGCTATTTGAGTGTAAATGGTGAATTTCCGTTGTTATTTTCGTGTATGCAGAGAGTTGGAGCAGGAGGAGGTGAAGAGCTAAATTACATGCTAGGATCCCCATTAGTTGAAGCTGTCACTGGACATGTGCTCCCATTTGTCCCGCCGCCCATACCTTCCAATTATACCAAGACAGAAATGGCATTGTCCGAGCTAATGATTACGTATCTTTCCAATTTCGCTCATACTGGGTAAGTTACTCTATTAATTCCTTTTCTATATCTAATATATTATGTTGCTTTATCTTCGCTATAATGGGTTTTCTCCCCTAATCTGATGTGAATCAAATAATGCTGAACACGTTAGATATATACCAATACATCTTACATTCTGATAATGATAATGATACAAGCTTATCGGAGTTTTCATTCGAGGAACAGAAGATCAGCTGAATTTGAAAATTAAAGTAACTCATTCTGAAGATTTTTTTTACTATTTTACTTTAAATTTCCATTCATTTAATTTAATCTATAAAACTTGTGAATGCACTGCAATATATGACTGTTGTTGTTGTTCACTTATGTAGAAGTTTATTAAATGAAACATTTTGTCTGCATACCACACAGCTATCCAAAGAAATAAACAGACACAATAAATTTTGCCGCCTTGTGTAACAATTTGAAATATACGAGTTTTTCATAAGTTCGTTCACAAATGTAAATGACCATACAACATTACACGATAAATATATGCACAACAAAACATTATAAATACCTATATTATATAACACGTCTCCTTTTGTTTGCGTTCTGACTAAATGAATGCAAAGCTTAAACATCAGCTTCCGCGGTTTTGTTTGCCATTAAAAATGCCGAAAAGGCTGATTTAGGCAGAATTGTGATGATATGGCAGAATTCCATAAGATATATTGCTTTCACGTTGTTATACACCCAAGTATACATATACAAATGCGAGGATGTGTCCAATGTATAATATTTATATATACAAGCACAGAACAAAAGCATGGCAAGTTTGGAACAAAAAGTACCAATTCATATATAAAGAGAAAGCAGAAGGTTTTTTGTGATAAGCATTTAACAGTAATCTGAAATTGGTTATCTGCCTAAATCGATTGGATCTTGTTGGAGAAACGGCACAAACGTGACTGTGTAGGGATATCAGTAGGAAGCAGAATTGC
>JAITYZ010000866.1:0-16379 GCA_027744595.1 Paronellides praefectus
CATACATCAAAATCCCTGCATCATAAAAACGATGACAAGGAGGATTATTTTATTGGATTACTTATAACAAATACCTCTGTAAAGTAAATTATATTCTAGAAAAAATTGAGTTGAACAAATTGCAACTCATTTTTTGTGATAAAAAAGGCAAAGTATTTTTTTTGCACTTTGCATGATTTTAATTTTACTAAATAGAGTATACTGTGAATTTAAATGAAATGAAAAATTTGTTATATTTCTTCTAATTTCCAAAATACTTTATTAAATAAAGTACCATTTGGATATACTGGATAAACTTTGTTGCCGTATATAATGTCTGCTGCAGATGAAGTGTCTAAATTGTTTTAAAGATTGCACGCGCGATTGCATGACTTACAAATTAGAGATTTCATGTTTCCAAGGGTTTTACGCATTACGATTAGATATTTTCAGCTTCGGGTATTTCATTCAGAACTTTTTTAGGACTTGCAGTAAATACACATGAGTCATTCTCTTTTTAAAATACCCTATTAGATACTTGTTTGTGTAACAATATAGCTATAAATAAATATTTTTCAAGGTATTTTTAGTACAAATAGCAGTACTATAATATGTTGTATATATATAACTTGTTCTATGCTGTTTAAATGTCATTTCCAAAAATTTACACAAGTGTACAAAATATATTATTCAAATGACAATGACAACTACCTGAGACATGCATTTTTAGTGCAGACAAATAGCCACAACTTTAATTAAATAAAGCAGCCCATGAATACAAATTACGCGATAAAACAATGCAACATTCGGTCAAGCCGTTTCGGGGCTACTTGGCTACAGCTCAAAAGAATAGCCGGAAGTTGCTGTTGCAAGCTGCAACCGTTAAAAAACACATAGTGACGTAATTTTAATTTTTAAATTTTATGCTCGAGGTTTTTCGTTGACTAAATCTTTAGAGAGTCACAAAAGGACATGTGTATAATTCCTGTGTAATTAATTTAAATTCCACTATCAATAATTAGAAGAAACAAATAGGTTATGAAATGAATATGCAAACCTTTCATAATAATAACTGATTGATTTGCTCCCTCATTAAACTTGCTGATTAATGTTGCACGCATAAGTGTCCTGCCTGCTTAATAAAAAAACCAGTAAAAGTGAGGTGCTCTGTCCCCCACCATCTATTCGAGTTTGACAAATGCTAACATATACAACATTCCATGTTTTTCGAAGATGTCTCGAGTAATTTTTAGATAATCTGTCAAATAATAAAAAATAATGGCACCCTTACGCGTGCCTTATCTGAACAAAATTAATATTCATGCAACGCAATGCAAAGACTCACAGTACACTACTACATACCATTTGAAACCACAAACTAAATGGTACAATATGAAATTACATATCTCGGGTGTGAATTAGGCGAAACGTGACTTGAATTTTACAATTATTCATATTCTAGGATTGTACGGCACTTTAAAATCATTCAGTTTTCACATAATATTTCATATCAAACATTATAACTTTCAATGAAGATTATATGACAAATCATTCGATTCACTTGTAGATTTGGAACTTTTTCTATAATTATTGATAGAAATCAATTAGCCACTATTACGAGATCAACAAGTTATAGAGAAGTCATTGAGGTATGTGTGCAAGAACTAACGACTTACCCAATAGTAAGGCCCCCTTCTAAAATATCATATAACCTTAATCAAAATAATATTATCATAAATAACGAAAAAGTTACATAATACCTGATTATACTAACCACGTTTATACCTATCTGCATGGAAAATCGTTAGTTAAATATGGGCTGCATGCAGAAACGCTACATGTAAAATTCCAACGGGCTGTGACTATATATTTGCCCATTTAATATTCTGTCATTTAAGATATCTTCCAAATGAGAATCTCGGGTTTAAAGGAGCAACGGCCAAAGAAAGATAAAACATATTATCCAAATCCAAAGACGTGGCCAAATTATCCTGCAAGGAAGCATGCAATATTTATATTTTATGTTTAAACGATCCTATCCGATGGTATCAGTTACACTGCAACAATAAAGATTGACAGGTGTAGTTACAGAATATATTTAATTTATACATCTTCAAAAAAAAATATTTAAAGGGTACATTTATTTAAATGGGCACTTTAGATTAAAAAATTAAAAAAAAAGATAATTACATTGCAGTTGCTGCATCGAATTGCTTACAGCCCCTTTGTGACTTGTTTAAATACCACCAAAACAATTGACTGCAGCCTGCAGCAGCACAGAGTTCATTTTGTCACTTTTTCACCTTCAATGGCTTCAATACAATTGCAATCTACACAATCTCAATGCAATCTCACACAGTCGAAATGTGACAGTCGTGTGATAATTAATCAAGAGATATTTTAAAATAAAAACCTTTTGATTTCATCTATCGATGACCAAGAGGAAAAATAAAAGGATCTTTTATTTTGAAATGATTAACCCGTCAGATTAATTTACTTTGTAATCAACCTGCTGTATATAGTAGCCAGCAGCACACATACATGGTTGGCTTACCACTCATGATTTTGACTTTTGACACAACAAATCTATAAACCACTACCACTTTTTTCTTTGACTGTCATTAAAATCATAAACAATACGTAACGTACAAAAGGTGGTGTAATGTGAAATTTATATATGTACATGAAATGGAGTTGACATGACGTGTGTGTGTGTGTGTACATGGTCATCTTCAACAATAGTAAACACAATAGACCAAATGAAGCGTAAAAGAAAAAAGTGAAGAAGAGAGATGCGCTTTAGGAAATTAGATAACATGCGGTCTGTCAGTCAGGCCAAAATGGAAATGTTAATGCAACGACATTTTTTTTATGCTTGACTTGACATAATGATTACACTTTTTCATAATAACATACACAACAACCTTTGCAACTCATCCGAAGATGCATAACATAATATAATGTTGTATTCAATTCCTTGAAAATGAATTTTTCATGCAGTTTGTATAGCATATAATCAAACTATATTTTTTGTAACTTGCATCACGGCATCAATAACATGGCACCCTTTTTTGTGTTATTGCACCTAATCGAACAACTGAACTGCAAGAAAAAAAAATGATAATAAAATAAAACTACTAATAAAATAAATTATTATTGCTTCTGTATGTTTATTGATCCGTGTAAATGTAGTAAAATGGCACAAATAAATATATTACATTATATAACCGTACACTACAAACCAATTCCCTTTCCTTTTACCCTCTTCTCTTTTGTTGCACGCTACATCTTTCAATTTGCATGCGCAGTGTCTCGTGTACGATTGCGCATCGTGTCAAAATGTCAAAGGGAAATTATCAATTGGAAAAGATTATGTAAAGGTATCATTGTTCTTACGGCGCCGTGTTAATGTCTAGCTTTTTTATATGAGCATATATATATGTATATATCTATAATGTATGCGGTTATATGCATGTTTTTTAATAAACCGTGACTGGTTGAGATAATGATATTACATACGCGTAATAATAATAATACTATAATAATATATATATAAAGCATGCTTTATTCTGTACCCTTATTACTTGCCGTTGTCGAAAGGATCACCTTACAAAAAAATGCCCATATATCGGAAGCTCATGTGATGATCATCGATGGTATATAAACTCACACATGACCTGTGATTTGTATGAATTAAAGTTGAAAACTCACACAAGTCGTAAGCATTTTGAAAAGAGTTGCATTATTTTTTCTTATCATTTTCTTTTATTTCGTTTTTAAATTTTTATCAAGGTATGTGAACAATTTTCAAAAAAAAATTGTAGTTTTCTGAAAACTTTTTTTATAAAACAAGAGCGTGTGTTTGACCATTGTGAAATTGATTGTTTTTTTATAGATGCGTGTCCTCATTGTCTGTGTTGTGTTGGCTGTGATGATTGTCTCAGCTTTGGCTTTGCCATTTCCCCAAAATTTCGATGAAGCTGTTAAGCAGGCCCAGCAAATGAAGTTTGATCCCAAAGGGGGCAGTTGTTGATAGAACTTTCTCCGGAACCCAGGTAAATTATCAACATCATATTTTTTAAAAAAAATCAAGGCATTTTACCATGTTTGAGAATGTTTTATAAATCCCAATGTCATTTGATTTTCCAGGTTGCCTATTTCCAACTCGGACGTAACGACCGTGTCAATGGTGGAGATCTCGCCCAGGCTCTTGATGGTGTTCCACCAGAAATCATTGCCAACTTGGAAGCTCAAATCGCCAACGCTCAATAAGTCATCAAATAAATTTTGTTAAACAAATGTTTTAGTCAACCATTAAAAACCACCTACCATTTTTTTAAAAACAGGAAAATATATAGTTATTGCCACACGTCTTTCAGAGAAAAATTCCATGCTTTGAGTAAAAAAATCATTCCTGTCCAAATAATATGCATGGGGAAAATCAGTCAATACAAACACAAATATATATAGCTTTAGAAAGAGTTTATCTACGTGTCATTCAATACAAAAAAAGATAAATCTCGCAAAATCATTTGAAATCATGACAAATTTCCCTTAATGCACTTTGCAGAAGGAAAAAAAATACGTTCTCCTGCTTCAACAAATTACCGAACATGATTATCAATGAGTGCAAGTTTTTTTATTCGAAAGTTATATTTTGTTGAAATCAAAGATCAATAAAAAAATTTACAACGTACAGTTTACAACCAAAACATTGTGTCTTTTTAAGTCATTTTTGCATACAATTTAAATCATAATAGATGCATTTATGTGCATGTGTGAATCTAGCACAATCTCTACCTTTCATTTTCATAAAATTTCTGTTGAACATGTATAATTTGTTTGATGTGCCGCCAATGAATTAAGCTGCTGTAAAATATTTACTTTTATAAGCAACACTACTTCCAATATAAGTTGAGTGAAAGGATGCGATTATGAAAAAAGATAATTATCAGTTCAATTGTGTATTATTATATGCAATGCACCACTACTCCTACCTGTCATATTGCATATTATTTTATGCATGTGTGTATATTTTTCTATTCAATTTAATTTTCCACACAACTTATATTTTTATTGTAAATCGACTTTCCCTTGTTTTTATTTCTAATATAAAATACCCACAGAGTGCTTTTATTGTTTTTTTATTATATAAAGAGGAAGGAGCTAAATACAGGAAATGCATGTGTAACATGCAACATTCACTTGGGTTTTGTCTTTCGAGAGTTTTTTTCGCATTCAATTTAATAATAACTGATTCAATATTTTGACAATCATATCAAAAGTAAACTTACTGTACTGAGTGTACAGTGTATACACTCGTAAAATTACGATGGGTAGTAATCAATCAGTCAATTGCTAAGATCAGAAGTTTCAAGAAAATCATGTGTGCTTTCATAATTGTTTTGCATTGAAATCGAAATGGTATTATTGGTCATCATGAGAAGATGCGAATTCTTTTGAGAAATTCCCGCCTTTCACATTTTAAAACAATAATTTTCAATTTCCATGAAATTCCTCTTCGACTTGACTTGGGCATTATCCTAAAAAAATCACAGGCAGCAGATGAAGTGAGCATTATTACTGCCATTGCTTTTGTAGAGTAAAAATTCAAATGTTGAGTGACAGCTTGAAATTGAATATTTCATGCTTTTAACAATTGTAGTAGTTTTTTCATCATGTATCTTGTTGCTCACAATTTTTTGCATATATTTGCGTCATTTTTTTTATTAGATAACCCATCTTCTTGGGACAATAAAAAATGCATGAGTAAATTTAAAAGTAAGCACTGGTGACTAGGACATACGAACTCGACAATTTAAAGTTGTTGTCACACTACCGTATACAATGCTGACCAAATATATACACAATATGGGTACATGCATAATTTGCAGACGTTATGAACACATTATTCTGCAGACAAGGAATATAAAAGAAGAAGAAGAAGACACATTGGAGCTCTTCTTCTTCTTATTGTACCTTTTACCCGATTGAAGACTCCATTTTTATGCCATGTCATCTTTATTACGATAATTTTTTTTACAAATGCTTACCCATTGATAAAAAATGGTGTTCTTGTTACATCATCATCTTCAGTTCAGTGTATTCAGTAGCAAAATAAAACTTTTTTTTGTATATTATGTTGTACTTATGAAGTTTCAGTCACCAAAATTATTTTGTTATTTTTTTTTGGAATTTGGGTTCATTCGACTGCCCAAAAAAATATTTAGTTGCATTCATGCTACAGCAGCGTATATACAAAGTACATACCCATCAAAAACAACAAACTTGATAACTTTTGCTCAAAAGCTGTTAGCTTATTGTTACCACATCCTCCATCATCTCCATATATTCATATTTGTATTGAGCATTAGCTTCTTTCAAAATAAATACATTGAAATTTTGAAACACCCAAACAACATCGACTTACATTGTTGCATGCTGCTACTTGCGAAAAAAAGATGCAAAATTCATACTGGTGTAATTGATTTCTGCTTATTGCAGTAGCATAAAAGTAAAGTTATTAATGTGAATGTGTTTATATGAGATTTTAAACGCTATATCATTCTTGTAAATCATGCCATTCACAGACGTACATGCTCAATAAACAAATTCTCAATAATCCAAGAAACTTCCTTCTTTTTATGCTTGTTCTCTCTCTATGTAATAATGGGACATGAGATCAGAAAAGTACTTATTATTGTTATGATATACCTACGTGAATAATAATAATAAATGTATGAATAATATAGCAGAACAGCAATCATAATAATAAAATATACAAACAAGATGATGATGATGATGATGATGAACTTATTTACGCATTCCCTGTTCTCCTCTTGCACCGTTGCACCATGTTGGGTTTCACTTTTATCATCATCATCTGCCGTCTTTGTTCTCATCTTCTCTTTATACACAAGGCATGTAAGTTACATAGCATTTTGACAGCAAAAGTTTTTTTTAAATGCACTTCTAAAGCTGCATGTTGGTAAATTAACTTCCTCTGACTTGTTTGGCCTGTTATTTTTTTGGCTGTTACTTCCTTTGCTCTGCTGACACCATCCACAATTATCATCTTACCTCAGGGTTTCACTTTTATCATCATCATCTGCCGTCTTTGTTCTCATCTTCTCTTTATACACAAAAGGCATGTAAGTTACATAGAATTTTGACAGCAAGAGTTTTTAAAAAATGCACTTCTAAGCTGCATGTTGGTAAATTAACTTCCTCTGACTCGTTTGGCCTGTTATTTTTTTTGGCTGTTACTTCCTTTGCTCTGCTGACACCATCCACAATTATCATCTTACCTCTCTTCCTTCGATGTGAATATTTGACAAGTGTATTTTGTGTGTTTGAAATAGCTCGTTATTCAGTCAGTGTGACATGAACTACTAAAAAGGAATACCATAAGTATGCATATTATTATTACACATGTACAAGACCTCATAATATCATCTTCGGCAACTACGGAAAAAGTTTCCTATGATTTATTTTGTACTAAATATTTTTTTTACTTCCTTTGGTTCCTTTCCATTTTGCAATTTGCAAGATTCATAGTCACGACGAGTCAATAAGATAAATTATAATTTATAGTGGATGCACATGCACACGTTGGTCCTGTTGGTAGTAATATGCTTATTGTTTATGAGCTTATTGAATGATCATTTTGAATGCAATGTAAACAGATATAAACAAAGCAAAATGTGTCTAACTGGGGCATAGTGAAACTTGTCTGATTTTATTTATTTTCCGTTTTGATTTCTTTCATACAAAAAATATATATTTCCTAACAATTGTAATGATTAAATATATAAAAAATATAATAAAAAAAATGTTTTAAAAAATGAAGAAAATCACAGTACAAAAATAAGAAGCTATTATATTATATAAGTTTAAAAGCAATAGAGTATATAAGATGGCTTGTTGAGAAAAAAAAGTTAATTGCTGAAGTATATATGCTTTAAAAGGTGGAATATTGCACATTTACACACACAAGTGCAATACGATAATTTACCTGTGGCTCACCCACATGGCTATTAAACGATAAAATTATCACTATTTGAGAGGATAATAAGATGACTTAGATGGATTGAAGATTAACAAGGCACAACTGAAACGTTGCAGAGTTAGAAGGGAATAATATATATATAGACAAAGCGAAGGAGGAGACACATCGAATACATGCGATTTACAGCAAAGTTGGTTTGTACGTAAAAGAAACCGGAAACGCTTAAGGAAGAAGCATTAAGAGAGAGAAAAAGGAGGATATAAGACATCACTTGATAACTTGGAATATAAACGTTTGATATATATGAAAATTGAAAACAGGAGGATATATATTTTTAGTGGTTAGAAGAAATGAAATGGTAACTTTGTTTGCGAGAAAAATGCTCATTTTCGCCGTATCCCTTTAAAAAAACAGTTAGCTCTCATCTATAAAACAGTAGACAGTTCACCAAAATTAGTGTAAAGATCAGACTTGGTTGATGAAGGGCATGTTGCTGTTTGAGAATTGAAATCCATGTTACGTTTTTAAAGTTAATAGAAGACTTATTAGCGTTAGAATATTAATGGCACTGCTAGAATAGAACTGCTCAAGGAGCTCCATATTGACCTCTAGGCGGGCCACCGCCGCCGCCTCCAAATGAAGGGGGAGCCCCGTACGATGGCTGAGGTCCTGGACCTCCTCCTCCGGGAGCTGGAGCTCCATATTGGGATCCTCCACCCCCACCACCACCTCCGTGGTGCTGGAGGCAGTTCGATCTCCTGACCTGTTGTCGGTTAGATGTTAAGATTTTTTTTTAATTTATTAAAATAAACTCATATTTAAAGTTTTTATATAATTTTTTTATATAATTTTTTTGACCTTCTTGTTGGGCAGGAGCGGGCGCCTTAATAAAGATGATTTGGTAATGTTTATCTGGGTTTGCAAGAGGCTGTTGAGGCCTGGATGGACGTGGCTCTGGTGCCTCTGGAGGGGCAACGTGAACTGTGACGTGTTTCTGAACACCACCTGAAATAAACGTTTATTAGTAAGCCATTCCAAGAAGTATGTTATGTTTCAAACTTAGCAGACAATACTTACCCCCTCCGCCGCCACCTCCTGAGTATCCGCCGCTGCCGCCACCACCGCTAAACCCGCCGCCACCACCTCCTGAAAAATAAAACGTTTAAATACCCCGACTTTTCAAATTTATAACTCTAAAATGCTTCGTTGCACCTTGCTTACCGCCGCCGCTGCCTCCTCCTCCTGAATATCCGCCGCTGCTGCCACCACCGCTAAAACCACCTCCACCGCCGCCACTAAACCCACCACCTCCGCCGCCTACAATTGATAAAACTTGTTCTTTTTTATCCGTTCATTACTTCTTTAAGTTACACATGAATCCTCTTACCTCCAGAATATCCGCCACCACCACTTGAACCTCCACCTCCCCCAAAACCACCGCCACCTCCTCCCCCTCCAAATCCTCCAGCAATACCAGCCGAAGCCACGGCAAATGCGGATGCAAGAACCTTTTTATTTAACAAATCACACAATCCAGTTAGTATACCACTTTAATAAAAAATATTCACAATAAACTCCCCAAAAAATATATTTTCCGTTTCAATCAAACCTACCAAAAATGTTTTCATGTTGATGCTGCTGTTGTGTTTTTATTAAATCGCAAGTATATTATAACAAACTCAGAAGTCAAATTTCTGAAATGATTTTTTTCACTCGTTTGGAAATGGATTATACTTTTTTTTATATATAAGCTCTATCTCCTCTTCTCCCCCAAGCTCTGAGCGAGCGCACGATTTTTTTTAGCACACACAATGTTCCTTACTACTTTCCTCCTCCTGGTATTACATTTGTCTTGACGGATGAGTCGACGTCAACTGGTAAGGATTCGGACACTTGTGTCGCCTTATAAACCCACTACAGTTTGTGTCCAACTGTCACTTATCATCATCTCATATAATACCCTTTTCTTTGCAAACATTTTTATTTTATTTCTCTTCAAAAAGGTAAAAAACATACATACACACATAAATACACACACACACAGCATGCGTGGTTTTGTCTTGAAACATTGTTAAAACCTCGCAGATTGTTAAACATGAAGAAAAATCTTATATCAGCAAAAGTTTATGCTATCATTCATGATTATTATTACAACCATTATTATTATTATATAACCAACTACTATTATTTAGCACGTTGCAAAATATGTACACAGCCCACATAGCCATCACCATCTCCCGTCCCTTTGCATCTTCTGCCTCATCATCATCATCATCATCATCAACCTCATATAATCCTTTCGAGACTGAAGGTACGGGTACGCCGTTGTTGTTAAAGCCTAGTTTTAGTTTTGACTAATAATAATAATAATAATAATGAAATGAATATAGGTAAGAAGGTAAGTCTATGGACGAGGATGATGGTATGGTAGTGCGTTAATGCAATAAATAAATGACATAAGGTATTAGGCTCTCCTCTCTTTCTACAAACAGCAAAGAACATTTATGCATGCATTCCCTTCTTATTACAAGGCAGACATCAATTCAATTCAGCGGCAGCAGAGAGACTAGTCGAATCTTTATAATTATTTCCATTATGGTGGCATCACATGAAAAGGAAGAGTAAAGTGAGATAGCACAAAAAAAAAAGTATTATTTTATCACCTGGTTAGAGTGTGGCTATATTTATGTGGAATAAAAGACTTTGGTATAAAAAAAAATTAGCACTTGCAGCTAGGCAGATGTGTTACTATTATTATGATTAGACAAATCATATAGAAAAGTCCAAAACATGACAATAAAGTAAAATTATTTTTTTCGTATGGTGGTGGGATTGAAATTAATAAAAAGAGGACACTGGCAAGGGAGAGGGGAACCTTAGGGAACTCTTTTTTTATACATTTCCTTTGTCAAGCGGTACTCAAATCGCACTCGAAAGAAATATTGACGACGATGATGATGATCCAATATTGATGAGGATGACAGTAATAACGTTCACAATGCCAATTATTTTAATTTATTTGATTGTAAATGATAAATATATAATCTTGTTGAGTAGTACAACAACCAAGAAACATTGATAACTTTCCTACTAGCGAATTTAGTGTTGACACATTTCCAAATTGAATGATCTCGTTATATTGACGCATTGAAAGATGAAATTGTAGTTTTGAATTTAAAACTATAAAAGAATCGCAAACAAATCATAAATATAGAGTAGGACAAAAAAAAGCATATCGCCGGTATTTTTTTCCCATTATATTATATAATATGCTTTAAAAGCAGAGTTGTGTAACAGCAAAAGACGAATTATGATTTTGGTTTTTTGGATGGTGTTTACCAAAGCCACGTTTCAAATCGATGAGTCAACAAAACCATGAGATATTGACATATTAAAATTTTGTTTAACATCTTCGAAATTGCTTCAGTTTACAGCCGTATGATCGGTAAGCCCAAGCTAATTATTTAAATTGATGAGAAGATTCGATTGATGGTCACCATTAAGCCTCTATTTGACAGGATTTTTTACAGAATGTGTACCGAAAAATTAACACGTCTTCAATTTCAATCTGAGGTTGGTGATTTGATGATGATTTGATGATAGAGTAATTTTTATGATTTGATTACATGTGCAGTTGCATTTGATTCACTTTTTTTTGCTCATTCCTTTTGTTGTTGCATGTTTTTTGTCCATTTTTATCAATTTGACATGGTTTGTTTTGTAAAGTATTTTTTGTATCAACACAAACTAGGTACTTCAAATAAACTTATTTTTGTAGATTTAGATTCTATATTTGTGACCTGAAAGTACGTGCATATTATTTGCGGTTTGATTTGGTTTTCGGATAATTCCTTTCATAAAAAAACGCTCATCGTCATCACTCATCATCACATTACCCACACATATACCTATACCTCACTTTTTATAGATCTATTTTTAAAACTCGCACCTTGAATAAAGTAAAATTATTTGCAGTTGCTCTAGTTTACACACACAAAGAGATCTAAGGACAAACAAATTCATAAAAAAAAGATGAAAGGAAGTTATCATAACATGAAATCATAATTTTAGACTCCCTTCATGTTCTCCTTATTATTCTCCTTTGTACTACTCTACTTGTTATGTAAGCAACTCACCGGTAAAATTTGCATAAACAAAATTTGATAATAGTCCATAAAAATAACAACCAGTCAAGCGATATAGAAATACCTACATAAATACATAGTGTGCTAGTCCAGAAACCGAAACAATAGGAATTTGTAATACAAATTTTGTATAATTTTCATTGTTGAGTCGTGTGTAAGATGCTTAATTTCAAACTGGCTGGGTGAAAAGAATAGAAACAGACACAAAAAATGGTAAAACATGTTGCGCAAACACCTTATAATATTCATTTATCTGTCTCTGAAATTTGCCGCAATACGACAGGGATTTCCCCGAAAATTTGTACAAATACAATTTCATTTTTCTTAATACCAAATACCAAATCCATGCATAATGAGTAGGAAGTAAATTATTATATTTCTCAAATACGCCACAGAATAGTATTACGTGTGTGTGCAATGCGGCAGTAGTACTAATTTCCGCTGTCCCAATCCATTTTTCAAAGCTGCATCAAAAAGTACCTGGGATAAGTCTTTTTTTTGAAGGGATGAGCTAGGTACCTGGAGTACAATGGGAACGACAGTCTAGTTGCTGCTTCAATTACCCCCATTATAAATACTTTCCATTTCATTATTTTATCACGGAATCATAAACATTGCAACCGGCGTGATGTGAACTAAATGCGGAGTTTACATAGACAAATGATTTTTTATTCTATTTTTTTAAGTACAAAGTTTTAAAATGAGACATTTCACTACTATATACCAAATAGCAACAAGCAACATCATCACAGGTAGGTAATTAAACAATATTTTTTTCCCTTTCACGTGCACTTCGTCGGGGATGAAAGGAAACTAAAATAATAAATTGTCTATGATGATGTGCTAATGGCGATAATAATTACTTTTGATGATATGTCATGTTTCATTATTCATTAATCTTAACTACTTCTAATATACCTGTGTAAAGACGTCTAGGCGTGCTTGTCATTTTTTTAAATTAACTAACTTGCGGCATTTTACAAATATTTTTTTGAAGCAAAAAATTATTTTCATAACAAAGCTAATTGTACTAAACCCGTTAACTTTGTATATGTAGTGTACTTTAATTTGTAATATCCAGAAGAAGAAGAGGTAATTCATGTAGGTACATGAATACATTATGATTCTTTTTTAATACAAAAAAATCCCCTACTAAAATTGAATTTGCAGAAATTAACTAATATTTCTTTTGTCCAATATACAAATAATTAAACAAAATGAGAACATTAGCCCAGACATTTACTATTCAGATTTCAACACTGCTACTGCAATGATTACTGCAACATGTTCACGGCTACCAATATTGGTTATCTCCGTGTTTGAAAATGTCACAAATACTTTTTTGTTATCAAATGTGCTATACACGTCATCTGCTCATCACTCCTTTAAAAAAAATGTGTCCCTAAAGACGTCAATTTAAGACGTTGGATTTCATAATCTCATATAATTCAATGCTGCTGCTGGGAACTACAAAATCATTTTTCGTTCTATGATGCATTCTTCTCTGCAGCTGTGTTTTTTGAGGTGCAATTTCTGAGAATTCACACGAAGAAGATGCTGTTGTTGGTTAAAAAAGACGACAAAATATCGTCAAAAAACATGTTTTTTGTGTTGTGTGACATAACGATGTTGGCAGAACGATGCGTTTTATATATATTATGATATGACGTCAATTATCATATCAACTGTGTCGTATATGTACACTGCATGCTGGTCACAGGATTTGATTTAATCGCAAGTTTTTAGCTTGTTGTACAAAAGCTTGTCCACTCTTCTCATCATGATCATGTAGCAAAATAATATTCTTTTTGTAATGCAATAATAATACCGTGATCATTAATTTTTTTTTCAAGAATGCTTTAATGATAGCAGCAGATGAAATGAGCAATGATGTAATCTTGTGCAACATTGAAAAACATTGCTAAAATCCACACAGTTGGATATTTGGTTTGAAAATGCAATAGCAAATCCCTGTGTTAGTGTGTGTGTGTCGTGATGTGCACTGGTGAGTATTATTGAACCAGGGGCAATGGAAATTTCTTTTTCTTTAAATTGTTATATGATATTATGAATATGAAATGAAATGAGCAATGATGTAATCTTGTGCAACATTGAAAAACATTGCTAAAATCCACACAGTTGGATATTTGGTTTGAAAATGCAATAGCAAATCCCTGTGTGTGTGTGTGTGTCGTGATGTGCACTGGTGAGTATTATTGAACCAGGGGCAATGGAATTTTTTTTTCTTTAAATTGTTATATGATATTATGAATATGAATACAATGAATATAGTTGATATAAATGCAAAATGGTTATTATTATTATCATCATCATCAAGTCATCTTGGAATGCTATTTTACTTAGCTTTTCTAAGCCCGCACAACTTTTAGGATGCTTCATAATCATAATCTTCATAATTCTGATTAACAATATATTATTATTATTATTATCATCATTTTGTACGTGTTTGCTTTGCACTTGGCGAATCACTCACTCAAGTGACACAATAGGCATAAGTAAATACACACAAATTGGGGATAAAATTAGGTATACTGAGAATTGAGAATATTTATACGTGTTTGCTTTGCACTTGGCGAATCACTCACTCAAGTGACACAATAAGCATAAGTAAATACACACAAATTGGGGATAAAATTAGGTATACTGAGAATTGAGAGTATTTACATCGTGGAGGTAATAATGGTAATGATGTTTGTGTTGAACCCCCGCTATAACCTTGGTTCATTTCTGTCCCTCTTTAAAGTGTTAATCGTTGAAAAGCTGAAAATCAGTTTTCAAAATATAGCATGTAAAATTGCAGTGGTGGGTGGTGGTATCAAATCAGGGAAAGGATTGCTGTAGACTAGGCATCACTACGAGACTGTCAAGGACGTGATTATTTTATCCTCGAGTCGAAATTATCTATTGCGAAACATGGCTTTCAAAATATATTGTTTGAGGGATAAGTTGTGATAGAGTATTTTTTTTCTTTTGGAATTTTTTTTGAATGACCAGTGAACTTACAAAAGGATGGAGAGAATAAATAAAAAAGTTAAATACTGGTAGTAGTGTGTGTGGTGTGAAGTGTGATTAACCTAGTTAATAATATAATAGTACAAGATTATATAAAAACAAAAAGTCATATAGACAAGAAAAATGATGAATGGACATTACGAAAACTTATTTAAATACACATTCGTACGCAGTTTCATAATTAATATAATACGCATATATTATTATATATTAAGCAGATATTGTTTCGCTGTATTAAAAAAGAACGAAATAATTTTAATTAAATACTCGACGAATAATAAATCCTACTTAAGTTTATACATCATTTATCATTGCCATCTTAGAGTGGAGTAAAAGGTAAAATATGGTTTTTCAATAATTGAACGATGAAGTGCATTGATTACAATAGGATAGCTTCTCCTTTGTAGTATAAATCATAATTAATGATCAGAATTTTATATCAATGTTCATTGCTATAATAAATTAAATCCAAATTCAATACGAGAAATGAGTTCGCATGATATTTAAAATGCATTACCGAATCGACCCGCAATTGCACGTTACCTCACATGAAACAAAATAATTATCATGCGCAAACATTTTTGTATAGGCATTTTAATTTTACTTTTGCTTTTGTTTTAACATTGTTTTGACTTTCATCATCGCAAAAGTGTACTAACTAAACTGAGAATTTACAAGATTAGTAGCCGTGCAAACTTGTCGGCCAAACAAATCAAACAAGCTCATATGTATACCTCATTATTGGTACATTAAACAAAAAATATTTTAATTTTAAATGCTGACTAGATACAATATAGGTATACTCCATGCTCCATTTTTTACCACTGACAAAAAACTTTTACTTTGTCATAGGTATCGTCAGTCATCATCATATCGTCACATCATCACATCCCTCTATGATCTTGCACAACAACAGCACCAACATCATGAATGGAAAAGCAGCAGCAAAAATATGAAGTAATTTGTAATTTTTTTTGTTCAATGTGTGAAAAATAAGCATAATTTATTTGCACTGAATGTAATTTTAAATTTTTGCTCACAAAAGAAACCCTGTGTGTTGTACACTAAAAGCTGTTATTACATATTATAGGCTACATACCTGGTATAAATAGAACTTTTATTTTCTGTTCCCGTTATTCAAGAGTTTCTCTTGTTTGTAAATAAGCTCAATTGCAATAAAATTCTTATCAACACCTTTTCTTTAGCATTTCATA
>JAITYZ010000867.1:0-11161 GCA_027744595.1 Paronellides praefectus
AGTAGTAATAATTGACGTATTTACACATGTTCTATTCTGGATAAGAAACATAAGAACCCCGGAATGATGCTAATGATCATCATCATCATCCTCGTCGTAGCACAAAGCAAGTTTGCTTACTTTTTTTAGATTGCAATTGGTTTAAATGATTATGGACTATGGAGTCCATAGTATGGACTATGGGCGCTGTAGAGCATGCTAAGTTTGCACATCTGTACGAAATGTAATCTGCGTGGCAAATAGCAATAAGCAGAAATACTACAGTTGGCAATTGGATTGTGAGTAAAGTTTAGTTGTAGTTGCTTTTTTAAGTAAACAAAACAAGAAAGGAAGAGAAGGAGCAGCAGAGTAGCAAATTAGACAGTGTGCGGGCTTTTTACTTCCTGTTTGTTGTACAGCACAACAACAACAGCACAATAGTTGTCGTGTTTCTTTGGAACATATAGGCATTATAGGCATGCCACAAATCACATGACAATTTTGCATACAAGTCTCGTTGTACGCCAAGAACACACAAGAGACTTTTAAGAATCAAGTCAACAATCTCATAAAACTCAATAAAATTATAATATGCACTGGTAATGCAACAAACATAAACACGTACGCATAACTAGTTCCTCCTCTGCATGCACGTACCATAATATACCTACTTGAGTTACTTATATCTTATGAGATCTCCTATTCATTTTTTAATCCTTCACAATGAATTTTTTTGTTTCTTCTTCTTCTTCTTCTTCCTTGCTTGGATTTCTTATTTGTTTGCATCATTCATTCAGTCAAGCAGCAGAAGAGAGCGGCCTGAGGCGCCAGTAGCAGCATCAGCAAAGCTGGCGACAAGAAATGCAATTAGCAGAAAAGGAAGTTGTGTCAAAATATCTGCCTTCATCATGAATTCATCAAAATTTATCCTCATCTCTTCCATTTGCTATAATTTTATTTGATTATACTCATTTGTACTAATATTTTGCGTATCTTCCTATTAATTGCAATCACATCCCAACAAACTATATGACAATGATAATCAAAAAAATGTGTACCTTTGACTAGCCTTCTTTCAATAAAGTGTTGTTGCTTTTGGATACCAAATTAATTTACAAGTCATCATAAGAGTAGCGAAACCTTTTGACAGCATAAAATATAATTGAGGCATGAATAAGTTTAGATTTTGTCGCCAGTATGGTCGTCACTGCCACACACTGTTGACGCCTGGAAGGATCAACAAGTATCATTAGGAATGGCAAATCATCACTAAATAGTGATGATGATCATTTGTAAATTCATAATAAGGCAGATATCTCTTCTCCAGTGTCCAAACAGGTTCAATGATCACCTTGCCCCAGTTTTATTCATGACATGAATATTATTGAACTTTATTAATTTATTATGAGTCGTATCAGTAAACTGTGTGTTTTTCAATAATATTTGTGTCCTTTTAATTAAAAATTTTAAAGGATTGTGATGAGAGGTTATTTGTTGCTATTATAGAATAATTTTCTGATATTACGGTTTGTTCGTCCGTCACGCAAACGCACAAGGCATTCCAAACAGATAAAAATTTCAGGTCATTTTTAACAGACCATGACTGGCATTTCGACATTTTCTTAAGCGATCCACACATATCATCAGTTTTAGCGGTTTCAACTTTCACCCCGGCATTAAAATTCTTTCTCAGAAATGGTAACCGACGAAAAGCTACGAAACGCTGGATCCAATACTTTAAATCGACAATTTTTCGTACCATTTCTCAAAGTACTAAACTTTTTAAAATCTAATATACATACTTACAACGTTAAACGGATAATTGTTTTTTTTCCTCCTTAAAAATGGATTAGCATTGACTATCTTAAATTGATTTATTTATGTCTTTGTTGACACTGTATTCTATATTTAATACCTAGAGTTTGTCTGGAACCGACGCATTCAAACCTTGCAGAGAGATGACCAAGCAGTGAAGTTTACAGATTTTTCCTTGAGTTTAGGTGTTGACAACTGCGAGATGTAAAGTGTTGGTTGATGCCATCAACTTGATGGTTAGCAACATTGATGATGGATAACATTTTGTTAATATTAGGTCAGTTGCTTCAGAAAACATTAACTGCATTTTTTCACAATTTCACTTTGCTCCGCTGCCAACCACAAACCATTAACCAAAGAGAAGCTATTCTTCGTTCCCATTCGCTTCAAGTATATACGCGTGCGCATGCGGTCAAAAAATGGTTTTTCTTCCTTTGTTTTATGCAATAAAAAACATTTTTCCAGTAAATATTTTTAAAGTCAATTTAGAAATGAGAGCCATGACGAAAATGTTTTTGTGAGTGGAAAATTGAAAAAAATATTGATCATTATTTTATTATCATCTAAATTAACTCTTTATTATTTAACCTTTGACAACAAGTGGATCATCAACACTGTACTAAGGCTAGTATACATAGTAGTACAACATATTTACTTATGTACTTTGAATTTAGATTAATTTTGTTTGATAATCAAGAGCAATCATTTTATTTAAAAAATCTGTATTTTTTTAACCATTTTTACGACTGATGAACCTCACGTTCCTTATCATCATCAACCATGAATCCTTCCTTGTATGTTTTACACTCATCATAAAACCACAGCTTACATCCTTCTCGAATAATAAGCAGTATGTTATTTTAAAACAGTAGTGGAATGAATGGGATTACGCAGGGAGTGAAAATAAGCAGGATTACAAATAGTATTAAATGCTAATCTCATGTACTCACATCATCGTCTATGCAACAACTCACTATTGAATGAATCTATTCAATATCGCCATAATCATCATGATGCAAATGTTGGCATAACATTTTTTTCAATATGCCGTCATACTTTAAACACGAAAATTTAAAAAAAACATACATATTCTACGTAATATTATAGGTATTCCTGATGAGTAAAGATGATGATTGTGATGTTTATGTGATGACCGAGTAAAAACATAATCTGCCCATCCAAAGAGAAANGGTTCATGTGATGACCGAGTAAAAACATAATCTGCCCATCCAAAAAGAAATATCCAGATTTAACCAAACACAAGAGTCCATTAATAAGCAAATGCGTAGCCGGCGCGGGGGAGACATGGATGGAGATAAAAAAAGATTTATTTGGGAAGATGAGAAAAAGTATAAAAATGGAATGTGAAAGGATTCATTTTTCTACTATAATTCCACTCCTTCGAATCAGTCAAGTAGTCAAAATTGGGCAATCCTTCTAAAATTCCAAATCCATTTTAAACAAAAATAGGTAGGTGTACACTACTACAATCGCAATTCAGTATATTTTTAGCAGTGTCGGTCAATTGAAAATATTTATCCAACAAAGTGATTACAAAAATGTACAGATGGAAAACCCTGTAATAATAGCAGCAGTCACGAGAGCATATCAATAGCAGAAGAATCGTTTCTCCAATGACGTTTATCCCACTAAAAATATGGGGTTTACAATGTTTTTTAGTTCTTTTATGTACATTTATACATATGTATTGGGGTTTGGGGTATGAGCAGAGGTCGCTGAGATTTACAATTTAGGTACATATCAAATTATGTAATGTACAATCATATATGTTACCAGTTTCCATGACTGTGTTTTTGAATGGTTGACAGATGTGGTGAGTGGTGAGAGATTTTGGTTTGGCTTTTGCCAGTCGAGATTTGTTGAGATGACGATACATGACAATGAAGTGATGTTATTAACATAATCTGTTGATTGAGGATTTACACTTTTATTTGCGTACTATGTACCATGCACTTACTTAATTTTTTATCCTTTTTCAACATATTTTCAGGATTTTTGTATAATTTTCCACTTTATATGCTGCTGCTGTATGAAGTGAATTAGTATTATTATTATTATTTAAAAACATTCTTTTGTCCAGTTACAGTTGGTTTCAACCAAACCACCAGGCACAATACAAAACAAATCTCATCCACCCAACTGTTGCCTAATTCACAAGCAATGTTAAATTTAATCCTCTTTTTTTATACCGCGTGACATATGTCAGGAAAATACGCTGGCTTCCTGTCACACAGACATTCAAATAATCCATCTCTTTGTAAAATGCCGGTGAATATCCAGAAATAGTAACCAAATCAGCCTAACATGATTATCTCGTGCTCTGATAATCATGTTAGGCTCGTGCAAAAATTAGACTATCTTCATATTTAACACCAATGCAAGAGTAACGTCCCTGAGAATAAAGACAAATCTCTCTCTTCATCCCATCTGTTCACAATGCAATTTGTATGACGATGATATAATTATTATTATTATGCTCTGTCATGATTTTAATTTTCCTCGCCTGCTATGCTGCGTTGTACATTTTCACATCTTGTAGCAACAGCTTTTTGCAACGAAATCGCAAGTAGTGTTGTTAACAACGGGGCAAATGAACGACAAAAAAAGATATTTTTGGAAACAAGTACAAGTACACACATTCATGTGAGAACATTAAAAGCGTTTTAGAAATAAAATAAATTGCCGACTATATACTTTTTACTACATATTGCGATAATACTCTTTTTTTCCATCATTTGCTGGATTGGATTTGAGTTTTGTTTGGCAAATTGGCACAAAAAAAAACTGTATTTTCCACTCGTTTTACAATTTACAAGGTATACTTTTGTTCAATTCAACTGAGTCAGTCGTCGTCTTTTTTCGACGTAATAGTGGTAATTATATGTATGCCTCCTTCATGTTGTATATATATTATACTATTTACCGAAAAGTATACTTTTCATTGATAATTGCCTACATTTTATTACAACGACTTTGCTTCTTCTTTTTTTTTTTTTTAAAAATCATTTTTTACGACGACAACAATGTTCCTACAAGTTTCAGTCTGAGATTTAAGATAAGCCATGCTATCTCCTGCTCCTACACATAACTTAATGATAATAATATTACCTCGTCTACTACTCAGTCAACACTCTCGTCAATAACAAGTTGGTTTATTTTTCACTATTAAATAGTATACTCGGTGAACAGAGTCGAGTCAAAAGCTAGCTGAAGATGGATAGCTACACAGCCTGACAAAATGCAGCTTGTTGCTTTTTTAATACTCGTCGCTGGCAACTTGATTTTCTGTGTTACACACATCATATCACATAGCTGTTTGCAGAGACGAAAGAGGAAAAAGTTGGAGCACATGGACAAAAAGCTCTCAGTCTCTAACTGGCATTTTGCCCAGCAGGACACACACAAAATAAACCAGCGTCGGTGGTATATTTTTTTTTGCACACAAAGTGAAAATTTTTAAAAAAAATCTAAAATATACAAACTTTAGTGACTTTTTTATAAATTGAAAAGGGTTCATCAGTAACACGTTTTTCAACATATTTTTATCTTAACTGGTTTCAAATCATTCTGCGTATTTCAAATGAATTTACTACAGAAAAAGAAAATTTCTCGTGACATTTATTTCACCAAAGCTATTTGCATAAAACAGCTTGATAATAATCAAATAAAAATTAGTCAACTTTTCTTCAACAATGTATCAATATCCTACATAATATGAAATATATAATATACAATCATTCATTTTAGTGTAAACTCTGCACTGTGTAGAGTCCAAAGCCCAAGGGAGGATAGAGTTGTTCATCATTATCGTGATCAACGTCATTCGTCAACAACAAAACTTTTTTTTTGTTGACTGACTGACTGTCTTTCATTTTGTAACTTTCTTGTACAAAAGTTGCGTTATAGTTTACAAGTGTAGGGAATTGTCTACAAAAAAGTGTGTTCTTCCTTCAGATTTTAAGAGAGGAAAACATTTTGTAGGAGAGTGATAATCTGTAACAGAAGCCAAGTCAATATCATTCTTGAACTTTTTACGTGACATTGACATAACAAGTTAACAAGGAGCGTATAATAATGTATGTCTGTATTTGTGTAGGGTGAAGTTTCATGTTTCTTGTGCTTAGATAATTTGTACAAAAGCGAGTCTAAGCTCAGAGGAAAAGAGTATCAAAGTTTTTTTTTGATTGGAGACCCTCTTCTTAACTTTTGCGCTTCACACAGCAACCGTTCATCTAAAGCGACAGGTAAGGAACTTAAGCACATCTTAAGTATTAAATAGACACTTGGTTATGTTGGTGTTGGTGATCATGATAAATATCATCTTTTATCAAACTTTATTTACTACTACCCCCTCACCTCATTATTACTACTACGAGGTTTTTGAAGGACGTTTTTTCATTTGAGCTACAAATTGGGCGATACCTGCTGCTGTGATGCTGTCACTTAAATACTACCACACTTGTCACATGTCATTTGCATGATACTTCTTTTTTTTTGTCGTGGTCGTGCCGCTGGCAACTGCCGTGAGTCTGACATTTTTGGGTATTTTTTGTCACGAAAATTTTCGTGCACTATGGTTATTATATTACGCTATGAAATTTTAAAAGCGTATATTAATTTGATGATACAAATGGAAAAATAGGAAATAAGTCTTCGTCAAATCTAGACATTTTTTTCTTAGATACATTCAACATTAATAGCTTGTATGAAATTTATGCAGCAATTAATTTAGTGGGAAGCAGAGAATGTAGTAAAAATGTGTCAGGTGTCATGTGTAAATATTAAATGTGTTTATTATGCAGGTTGTAGTCAAATGGCATATCGACAATTTATTGCTCGTAGATTATTATGCTGAGAAACAATTGACTGCAGTGTTGTAATGTAATATTTATAGTCAAAGTCAAATATATTTTGTTACATGGTGAATGGTAAAAAGGAGAAGATGAAGTTACTACATTTGTATTGACATGTAATTTGCCACTAACAGATTCGGTTTCAGATTTATTTTGGCACCAACACTTGTGTGAGACTATTGATTCAGCTTGAGAATACGAATTGATTAAATCTGTGTGAATAATTTATTGTGATGATGATGGATATACACTATTTCGATGCTCCATTATTTTCCCGTGCCCTATTGTCTTCACTTTGAATGGTGAATGGAATGCATGCACACTAAATTCCGACTTCCAACTGTTCAGTATAAATGTCGACCTATGAGCTCCATTTAAAATGTATAAAATAAAAACACAGCTTCCTGTACTATGTGAAATCGTACTGGAAATATTGGGCATATTTTGTTGGTCTGCTGACTCTGAAAGCCTGGTACAATCCACACATCAGAAATTAGAAAAACACTGAAGCCTAAAAAGTAAATCAAGTCAATTTATATGCGTACATATTTTAGCTTGCAGATTTACCATTCACCAAACTTTTCGCTATTCATGTACAAAGTTGGATTCTAGTTTGTAATTATTTAGTAATCTTCCATTACGCTGCTCTGCTATTGTTTTGTGTGACATGTTTTATTAGTAGTGCCCATTCACATTTACATACAACTTTATATAATAATCACCTGGATCACACTTGGAGCTTAAATATGGCTCGTTCCCTTCCATCTTGCTAAACTACATTCCAACTTGCAGAATTAGAGAGGCACAAGTTTTGTGATATATTTTTATTATTATTATTATGAAAAGTATTATCAAGTTGGCACAGATTTAATCTCTCGTAGGACGCATTAGGAAATTTTCTATGCAAGTCATGTAGAGATAGAGAAAAGTCTAGTTCCGCAAAAATTTTCCTCCCACGCCATTTCCATGCCAATAAACTTTAATCGGTGATTTACTGGAAATGTGTGCGCGAGAACAGCATTTTTGTTGCTCCTCGACTCATGACACATCCAAATGGAATTTCAAGCATTTTATTGTGATGTTGATGATTTTATGATGTGTATTCACGTGGATGGGAATTCGCCACTCACGCTTTCGTACATGGCCCCACAAGCCATTACATTCGCAAACAACCAAGTTTGCAGAGAGTCAATTGACATTGACACTACCACCGGCTGTCTTAAATGTCTATTATTATTATACCTAATAGAACCAAGACCAACTGCTCGTTATTCTATATTACTCAATTTGATAAGCTGGGAAATCACTTCTCTTGGGCATATCTATCTATATTACTTGAATAATGACATCATTCGTACACTTTTCATATTTGCTATTTTTGGTATTTTCACATATTTTTACTCATACTCCTCTTTTGTTTACAAAGGTGTGTAGCTGTAAAGTCACCATGATTGGGAATGAAACAAGTACCTAATAAATACGTCAAGTGTGACACTTGCATTGACTATTATTGCTTATCTCTATTGGAAAAGTTGTGTGCCTCTGTACTGCGGCAATACTATTGCCTTATTGATACGCTCATCAATGGCAATACCGCAAAACTCTTTTTTTGTTTTTGACAGGTTCAAAATACAGTTTTGAAGGGGTAACGGCAATGACCATCATTTTATCATAAAAAAGAGCAAATCCATGGGTTAATAATGCAATTTTCCTTAATGGATATGATCTCAAAAAGTTCAAGTTCATTTTATGTTGTTTGGTGGAGCGAACATTATGGAATGGCTGATCGAGTTTTGCAGAGAAACTGAAACCATTCTATTGCTTCTTATTGTATTACAACAAATAAAGTAAAAGGATAAATAATAATAATAAAAACAATAAAAATAATAATAACGTTGTCAGGGGCAAAGTGGAAGTTACAGCACTTTTTACACGCACAGACATGCAGACGCAGATACCCGTACTGTGTGATGTACGGAGCCTGGTGTGGGGATCAAAGGGATCAAAAAGATCAAAGTATGAAAAATCCCATTTTTGTCTTTGACAGGTTCAAAATACATTTTTGAAGGGGTAACGGCAATGACCATCATTTTATCATCAAAAGAGAGCAATCCATGGGTTAATAATGCAATTTTTCTTAATGGATATAATCTCAAAAAGTTCAAGTTCATTTAATGCTGTTTGGTGGAGCTGACATTATGGAATGGCTTATCGAGTTTTGCAGAGAAACTGAAACCATTATATTGCTTCTTATTGTATTACAACAAATAAAGTAACAGGATAAATAATAACAATAAAAACAATAAAAATAATAATAACGTTGTCAGGGGTAAAGTGAAAGTTACAGCACTTTTCACACGCACAGACATGCAGACGCAGATACCCGTACTGTGTGATGTACGGAGCCTGGTGTGGGGATCAAAGGGATCAAAAAGATCAAAGTAGGAAAAATCCCACTGCTACTTCTTTTGTCGCTGAAAGTGATCCTACAAAAAATAAAAAATATATAAGTGTACCTATATTACATTGTCTCATGTTGGAGAAAGTATTGTAAATAAATTGGGCGAGTCGACAAGTGAAGAGTAAAGGCAACTACGCGTGGTACCGTGAAATGAAATTTGTCAGCGGTGTGAGACAAAAAAAAATAAGGTGTTGAATTCTAGACGTTGTGAACGTGATCTTAACAAAATTAGGTACAAATATGCACTTTTGTTTTCAAAGTTTTTTTTCATATCCCGTCTCATGTTGCGTAGCTTTTGGGTGACCATCATCATAAAACAAGAACAAGACGCTGTAGTGCAAAATGTAATTTGTTTTTTTTCTTGTGTGTTGGATTAAAGAATCATTGCCGCTACTACCACCTCAAAGGAAGACAAGAAGCCTCTGAGTTTTTGTGCATAATATGCTATGTTGTGATATATGATCGAGAAAGGATGAGTCTTTCAATCTGGGAATCCTCCACAGACAAACTTTATTTCACCGGAAGAAGAAAGCTTTCAGCTGCCACAACAACATCCCCTCGTCTTTGCATCTTTTCTCTGATGTGTTTCCTTAAATGAAAAAGTATTTTGTGCCCACAGCAACATCATTCAAATTCCTACATCAATTAATACCAGCAGCAGCAGCCACATTCACACAGAAAGTAAAAGAGAAAGAGCGCTGAGCGTGAAAAGGAGTCCAAAAAAAGGAAAAAGAAACGAAGAAAACATGGGAACATGACAGAGAAAAGGGAATTTAATTAACGACACTGCTCTTTGTAGTATTTACACATACTTATACATGTGAGGTATGTATATACATTATACATACATGCCTACTTGGATGCTATATTTTCATCTAAATCTCCACTAAAAAGTGAAATGAAACTTTTTACAAGTTAACAAAAATAGAGTTCCTAGTGGAATGTGGAATAATGACAAGCGGATAATAATATAACATAATATTTATACTTTGAAAAATTTTCCACTGGAACTAGTGCCCTTAAATATATACTTGCTTACAATAACAGTGTATTAAATTCACTGTACAAACTACATCAAAACATCTATTATTCATCCAACAACTATTCCTTCAGCAACATGTGTGTATAATGAAATAATGAACTTTGTATGCGAGGAACAAGTTTTTTGATTCAAAACTATATGTATAAAACAAGCAGCTAAATAAATTTCTGCGTAATAAGTAGTAGCTCTGCATGGATGTATGTACCCAGATATACTATTATTATTACAGCAGGAAAACTTTTAATTAGGCGAGATACGAAAACAAGAGAAGTTAAAATACCCAAAGAGTATTGACGTAAACAAACTTGTACGTATCAACAACTTTATATAAATATTTGAACATTATTTAAAAACAGTTTCATTTTATTATTTTGGTGCCACAAAAATAATGTAATAAACGTCAAGTAAATTTAAGGTTCGTGATCATCATCAGTGAAGTTTTCACCTGAAACAACAAAAAACAAGCAGCGTAAATATTCATTAGAGCCGTTCATTGTTGACGAGCTAGCTATATCGACACAAACAATGTAAAAAGAGCAAAATATTATTATGAAATGAGTGCGATTTCTGTTTGTGACAAGAGGGACTAGTAGTAATAAAAAAGCACTTTGATGGGTTTTGCTATGTGAGCTGTGAGCACAAGGACGCAACACTACAATAATAACAAATCCAATGGCAATTCATCCATATTACATGGTATTTGTGAAAGAAACCCGTTTAGATGATGATTGTTGTTTACTACCACCACCACCAAAAGCGCAACGAGTCAGAGAGTCAACGTGCAAAGTCCAAAATTTGTCCAAATTCCTTTGTTCCGCGTAAAATAAACTTGTTTTGCTCTAGTAAAGTTGGCTAGTCCCACAAAAGAACAAGAGAGATTTGTGACACGACACAAATTTCTGGGAAAAAGTCTACCTAACATTGATTTTATATTAAAAGTTTTGGACAATTTTTTTACGACTTCTGGGTAAAATACTATAACCGTAAAAC
>JAITYZ010000868.1:0-23531 GCA_027744595.1 Paronellides praefectus
ATATTACCTATGCACTACAATAATGAGTGAGGGTTTTGGAGCAAAAACAACATTATTACACCGTCAGCTGAGAATGTTTGTTATTATTAAAAAAAATCCAGGCGACCCTTCAGTGTAAATTGTCAACTGTAAACTAGTAAGCACTCTGGAGAAAGCCTTTTCATAGAGCGACCCTAGATGGGACTCCAGTCGAATCTCAGGAATTTCAACCAACAACAGGCACAATTTGTGTCACACAAAGCAAAGCAGAGGAAGCCGAAAGTAAACAAAGATGAAGAAAAGAAAATTGAACAAAAGTAAATGCGTTGTTTAAAAACTAATTTAAATAATATGTACGTACTTTTACTAATAGTCTATTAGGGATTTTAATTATTTTTTAAACTAATTGTAAGTTGAAAACATAATATTTTACATGTACAATTCTCAACCTTCATTTACATATTCTTTTCATAACCCACAGGGTTATATGTTATATTGTTTATTACTAAAAATCTTAAACTAAGACTCTTAATATATAAGAAAAAATGACGGTTTAGTGACCTTTATGTACATTTTTACGATGAAAGATTTAATTTGGTAAATTTAAAGAACCCGTTGAGTTTGCACAAGTGCTCTCACAAGTTTGGCCCAATTTTCAAATCGCACGCAGCAAAGTAATTATTTTACTTTTAGTTCAACCGAAACCTTTTACGTAACGTGGTTAATATGATTTGATTTGAGACAATATAGTTTTTCCTGCCAAAACAAAATGTTTAGTTTGAAAAACGTACGAGTTGTGATTTGTAAGCGAGTATTTATGTTAAGAAAAACTTACTAGTTTATTGTGCAAAGTATTTACTCATACATCCATAGAAAAAGTTACCATTAAATCATCGTAAAAATTTTAAATTATAGCATTATTTTAGGTAATATAAAATATGCATATAAATATTTACATATAATTTGCACAATGAGGGATATTCGGTTGTACATATGCGTATGGTTATTGGGGTTTAATCTTCCAACGTCAAAACTCGAAAACCTGTGGCACATATAAGAATTGACGTACTCATTTGGAAACATTTGTCGACTCCAAGCCTATTCAATGATTGATACTTGAGAGAAATTAACAGAGCTGGGATTATATGTATATTACGACCAACTTAACTAACCGCGATTAAACCAATAATGCAGGTTCTCTAGAAGAAGAATGACTTGATGACGCATGTATTTTCTTTGCTAATTTATTCAACCGTGTTTCCTTTGATGTACAAATAGTTACACTATTATACCTAATTTCCTACGCCTACTCATTAATAAGTTTATTAAGAGGGTTCTCTAGTTTTCGTGTAGAAAGTCATGATGACTTAGTCATCGTTATACACTCATGTATTCCACGTTTACAGCTATTCTATGCTGCATTTTCAATTAAGAAATTCTATTTTGTCCATTTCCACACATATTTATGCTGCCTGGAAACAAAGTCAAGTCTTAAAAGTTATCATTTTTTCACACCCGCACGCCAAATCCATTCCCTTTTCCCATCTCTCAAATAACTAAACCAGCATCGCATTTTGAAGTTCATTTTTGTAGGACCAGAACGTGTTGCAAGCTGTTGATAACACTAAGGGTTTCATTCACTTGCTATTAACCGCACCAGAGACATACACAAACATGCAAAAAATTTATGAACGCTGACAAAACGAAGCGATCCATTTTACAAGTTATTCTAGTAGTTGTCATTTGTGCTTCCTCAAATACCACAAAAAAGAGAGGATAGTTTTCTACCTTCGTTCCTTTAAAAGAGATCAGATTGCAGTGGTATGGGCACGAGGAATGTAAAGAGAGAGCAAGTTCTTTGTTCTTTTTCTTCCGTCTTGTGATGGTTGTAGAATGGCATAACATGGTATACGTAGTATCTCACGGCTCCACTCACAAAAAACTAATTCGCAGACCAAATGTTTTCACGACAAGCAGTGGGAAGAAAAGAAAAGAGGAATACGGAGTACGACCGGGTTTTCGCAGAAAACCCACATCTTTTCTTGTGAACGTGTTACGGTTTTCTATGTTGTTGTAGGCATGTATCTTTCATTCTTTTTGTTCTTTAGCTCCTTTTATCCATCCTCCCAAAATGCAGCAGCATAAGATGCCGATGCGTGCTTCTGTCATCATTTTTTTAACCGTAAGTAGTGTGTATTCTCATTCTCACACACTCATCCCATGCATGCTGTAGAGTTTTGTGGATTGTGAGGAGCAACTTTTTTCATCGCCACTTTTCTTAAAGGCTGCACACAAAAAATAGTACAAGTAGAGAGCATATAATGATGATGATCCAAAAAGTAGACAAGAATGGAAGGCTGCAAGCGCAAGGGTATGTTGAACTTCACAGGCAATCTCTTGTGATGCTACAATTCCTTTGCCACATGAATAGTTGGTCAAACCAAGAAGAGGAGAACAACGACGATGGTGAGCAACGTGGATTCAAATTACATTTTTTTGCTATTTTACCATATACACCAGCATCTTTTATATAAAAAAAAGGCATCATGTAGCAGAAGAGGAAGAAGAGAGAAAGTTACTTGAATTTTCTGCCGCGCAGCAACTCACTCAGCACAGCTCAAGGGAACATTTCACATGGAAAGCAGAGACACAATGAACATAATATGTAGTATGTATTTACATTATAGTAACAGGAAGGCATGCATGCATGGATATACAAACACTCATGCTAGCCTTGCCAGGCCAGGCCACAACGGTTATTCCTCTACCAACAACAAAATATACTACGAACGAGTAAAGTGAAAGCAGAGCAGCAAGAGGAAACTCGTACCCATATAGTCAGTTAGTACGAGAACGAATTCTTTCACAAGAAAAGTTAGAGGGAAAGAGTTGAGAGTGAGAAGAGAACATGGTGTAGTAGGTTTCCTCTGGATACGAGTCGGTATGATTCTGCAGTAGTATACAAGCTGCCAACGGGCTCGGGCAGTTTTTTTATATTGTGGTGGCTCATTTTACTCTTTACTACTTCCATCAGAATAAATGTGTGTAAAACTTTGTACGAGGATCCCGTGGTTATCAAGTCGCCTTCTTCAATTGTGCTACTACTACAACAACAACTAATTCTACTTTATCATCCGATCCAAAAACTTTTCCCTCTTTGCTATTTTTACTAAAACAACGGATCGAACGACACAGCCTTTAATATAAAATTCTTTATTAATTTTCCCGGAAAATTATATAACCAATCACGTTGACTAGAGTTAATTTCCTGTCCTTGTATTATTCTACTTGTTTGTGCTTCAGACTAGAAGTTGATGACATAATTTGCTCTATACAGATTCAATATACCTATACATCTTTTAGATAAAAAGAAGAAGAAAGTTTAATCAGATATATCCGAGAGAATCCAAGTGCGTGGGAGGATTAACGTAAAGATTGTACAGCATAAAATGTAAAGAGGAGCATCAAGCCATGATCATGAGAAGTTGGCAGGAGGAAGCAAGTCTGATTTCTCGTCTCATTACACAATTTTTGCCCCATTGTCAACAATAAAAGAAAAAAAGTATAATAGCGACATCATTCCATATTTAACATGTAGCTGTACAAATTAACGTCATCATTACCCCTTATTTCTTCAATTATCATTATGAAATGTCGTGTTTATTGTTGTCATTACCCGCATCACCTCCACCATCGTAGTAATCATCATTACCCCCAAGAATATCATCATCATGTAGAATATTGCCCCTCTCCAACTTGATCTTTATTCTCTCCACAACAAGAGCAGCAGCAGCAATTAGGAGTTTCTACCTTCTGCGTCCATTCTAATTGAAAACCATTTTATTTTCATCAGCGTTACCTCAACAGTAAAATTTCATAATGTTACTCTTACTCGCTTCATCTCCGATGAAGTCCACATTTTTCTGTCGTCCGTCCGCTCACTATGGGGAATGGAATAGACTTGACTACCTTCTATTAACATTACTGAATTATATACTTTTCCAAGCAAAAAGTACACAGATAGCATAAAGAAAACAGCTTGTAGTAGTTTACTCCTCAAAATGAATAGCTTTTTCATCTCTTGAAAAAAAACAAGGCCGTGTTTCTCACTTTCTAAGCAGTACAACAAAAAAATAAATGTTCAGTTGTGGTTTTGTACCTGTACAACCAAAAACCAACCACAGAACCCTGAAACTTGGTCTAGCTATATATCTTACAAGGAGATATCATGTAGTCCTTTTTAAGTGTTCGCCTCTATATGCATGAAGTACTGTATACATACTTGAATTCTTTTTGCTTTCCATTATGTATATTGCATTGTTGAGTAGAATCCACTTAGGCCGTAAAAAATCTGTGAATGTTCATTTTTCCAAAAAAAAAAAGTATAAAGTGAACACGTAAAGTACCATTTGCTGTAAAAAGCCAGAACCATTTTCCCTAGCCACCACACGGTGGCAAGGGCTCCAATCCTGAGTGTTTGAAAATGACACCGTGTCATTTTTCATCCATTCCTGGCATTCATGGTTTGTATGTAGTTCAAAAGCATGTACAGCAACCTACATGACTATGTTCACTTGCGAATTTACGAAGCAAGCAAGAAACATTTCAACTTTTCACATTGCGTTTATATTGTACTGGGATATTTAGTAAAGAAATGGAACTAAACAATTTAGTGCACCATTTATCATGTGATGTAACCGTGTCAAAGTAAGATAGTTCATAATAGTGAACGGCATTTATTGGGGGAAATTTAACCATGCATTAGATTTTATTTTAATTTAAAAGCATGAAAATGCAATAATATAATATAGATTAGGCTTCAGCCTTCAGTCAGTCAGTTTATCAGTCTTCTCTGGTCAAGCCGCCGCATTAAATAGTGATTTGTTCGCGATAGTAATCTACCAATTGTTTAAAATAGCTCGTAGCAAAATAAATTTCTAAACGGCTGCAAACAATGGAATCCTCATTTTATTCCAATGACTTTCCCCTTCCGAGTACGGTAACAACAACGCATCAAATTGACTCTTTTAAATCATCCATCCATCCATCTATTTTTCTTATAAATATATGCTACATGTGTGTATAGTATTGTCGTTGTTAACAGAGCAGTGACCCAAACATACATTAAAATTCCTTTCACGTACACTCTGCCATTCCATCTACTATCTATACTTTATATACTCAATAGTATCAATGCTGCTACTACTGCACTATCACACTCTTCGTATTATATGTCGCTTCGTTTTAGTATTCATTTCTTCAAAATAAACTTCCAGGTCAAAAAACCTGACTTTCCTTGTGTCGATTTAATACACAACCACACAGCTTAGCTCACTATGTATATAGAATAGATACAGAACATGCTCATATTCCAAATTTTTCCCCTTTCCATCACATTTTCCACTTGAATGCACTATTATTCGTACTATATATGCATGTGTATATTACTACTTATGTAAACATATAAACAACTGATATCCTGACAAAAAAGCATGGAATTGGAATTTCTATGTCGTAGTAATATGATTGTTATTGTTACGAATAAAAAGAAAGGAAAAGCACGTGCTTCCTTTCTTTTATATGGAATATATGTACAAAAAACATTTGCCATTCCGTTACATAAATATATACCTGTTCAGTCATTTTTGTCGATCCAAATTCCAAGGTTTAAGGCATTCTATCCGAATAAGACTGTGTTTGTATGTGTAGCAGTTGGAATTGTAATAAAAGTTTTCATTCATACTCTCATAAACTATATACCTATGGGGTTACTATCATCATCATCACATCACCAATATGATCATTGCAACATATTTTACAGAACCAAGAAGTAGAGTAGCGCGCGTGAAATATGGCAAGAATAAATGCTATAATTTATTATTATTACCATTACTACACACATAAATACGGGAAATGTATGTGTAACTCATTTCATTTCATCTCTCGTGAGAATTTAAACCTAATATCGTTGTACAAAAGACCGGCCGGACGGCTGTGACAACATCAGTTGTTGACAATTACATAAATACATCACTCGACAAACAAGGTAAATAAATACATAGATCGTGTTCCTTCCAACAAAATTATCACCAACTTTAAACAAACTGATTTCGCGATGACTATGGCATAGTTCTCTACCTATACTCTCGTGAGAGTTCATGTGTACGTGTTAATAGAGGCTCATTACATTTCCTCTTATTATTATTATTATTACAACATTCGCATCGAGTCGGTACCAGTGCACCAGCTGTACTATTATTACTATTACCATGACTATTATGTATACAAATAAAAGGCTTACTTGATTCTGTTAAAGAAAGAAAGTAGAAAGTAGTTTTCATTGTACCTTGCGCCTTTATTCTGAATGGTTCACGATGATGATATTGATGGTAGTAGTGATGAAGCTGACTGGTGAATGGGTGTGATAAAAAAAGAGAAAGAATTTCAGAGAAAATAATGTAGAGAAAAAGCAAGGTGGGTGAACATAATCTAAGCAAACAAAATTTTCTACTACTTTAAGCACGCTTCTCACGTAACTCTTAAAGTAAACAAATCGTCGTTATTATCATTACTTACATGTTTTTCTACTAGTCCATTTAACTACTGCCATAATAGCTGGTGCAGTAGTTATTATACTTTCTCCGTGTTGCCGTACTACTACTACTGGTCCCTGTAGAATAGCATTTTGCATGCATCCAAGCAAAAGAAAAAGCAAAGAGGGCGAAAGCAATGTAATGAAATAAAAAAAGTATAGCCGTGGGATATGGAATATAAAAGAAAGCTGTTTTATTTTCTGCTGGATGAGATAATGTTATATTACCTTGTCCCATAATAATGTGGAGTTAAAGGCTTTTATGAGTCATATGACATTCGTTACATATTTTATGTCAAATGATTTAGACAGAAAGTAAAAAGAGGAAAAAAGTACAAGCGTGCGGGTTTCGGCACCAACAAAAGACCCAAAAATTTATGTTGATATATACATACTTAATTTAACAAAACTTGTATTTAACAGAAACATACCCAGCATGTTTCATGTTTACTTTTTTTATACAACCAACAGCAAGCCGTAAGTGCATCAGCTTAGGAAAAGGAGTTTTTAATATTGATTACTGTTTTGGTTTAGTTTTCAGACTTATTTGCCTATTTCTAAAGAGAAAGTTTGGTGTGTGTACTAAACGTACAGCCAGAAAACTGAAATGTACCACACGCTTTCCTGTACAGAAGATAGTACTTGTCCATGATATTGCATGACAGTAGCCGTCGCGGTGTGAAATGTGGGTCGTCTGTCTATTTTTTACACTTTACTTGCCATTCTCTGTACTCGTTAAACGAAGGCAAGAAAAAAAGTGTGGAAATATTTATATACTCCAGCATGTTGTTGTTGATGATGATAATAATAACAAGGCAGTAGAGAACTAAAAAGAAAGAAGAAAGCAATCCAGGAAGAGAAAGAGCAAAAATAAGAAGAGTTTTATTAAGCATGTTAAAACGGTGGAAGGCGCCGGGCATTGTAACCATACATATAAGAAGACAGACAGAGAAAAGAGGCCCACACACACAAACAACAACCGAACCAGGCACGAGAACTGAATTATTATAGTGCATGTTATCAGAGAAGGAGAGAATGGAAAGCGAGGAAAAAAAAAGAGAAAGTGGTAGAAAGAGAGCAGGAGTTTACCAAAACCAATGCAAGGCACAGCCACAAACACCAAAAGAAAATATGCCGTGCTACATCTGCCTGCACGCTCCACTGGCCTGTCCGGTAAAGGGAGAAAACATGCACGTTTTGCTTATGGGAATACTCTTCTTACGAATGACTTACAACGCAACTTTCCCCGTCTGCTGTTGTGTTTTGTCTTTGTGTAATGAATACTTTTCTTATATCTACCTTAAATAGATATATAGCATGTTATTCCAAGAGCAATCCATACTCTTAGGAGTGTATTTAATCGTCTTCGTGAAACCATATATATTAAAAACACTATACATCCATAGGTATATAATATACAGAGCGCTGGCATTTATAGGACACAAGCGAGAAAGAAATAGTCGTCGTTTACCCAAAAGTCTTTCGCTGCTTTGCTCCGCGGTACAACGCGACGGTGTTGTGGCTGGTATGGTTGGTATCATGCTTTCCCCTTTTGGCATTATTTCCCCCAGTCTTTTTTTGCTTTTATTTTCTCACTCTCTCCCGTCTTTGCACGCAACTATTCATCCATGTGCTTTCCATTTTACCAAAAAAAAATACTTCAAGTATTGTATACTCATATCATGCGGCACGATGCCTTATATGTATTTGTCAATTACAGCAAATAAACTGTCGTAGTGTAAAGAATGTCTAAATGTTTGCTCATCTTTGGGCTTTTGTCTATTGTAGTTCATTGTGAATTGGGTTAATTTTGTGAAGAAAAAAACAAAAGGTTGTGCCCTTTGGTTCAGTCTTGTTTGCATGTTTGTTTGTCACAAATGTACACAATGAGCGAAAGTGTTTATAATAGTGCGCAATGTTAGAATGCTTGCATGTCGTGTCAAGTCAAATTGAAATTAAAAGCGTTTGTTCATTACATTTTTTTAATATGGTGCAAAAATGTTATTTAGATAACTGGTTACTTGACTTATATAATGTGGATATTTGCTATGTGTGTGCTATTTATTTAAGTTTATTGGGACACATTTTTTTGTCAGTTTGCTGACTCGACTGTTTTTTTCTTTGTTTGGTTGTTCCACTTGTACTTTTTTGTGGTCTGGTTTGGTTGCTAAAATATAAGCCACTTGTACTCTATGAATAATTCAACGGGAAATAAGGCTGACATGCGAAAGTATGTTTTTGGAGGCATAATGTCTGTTAAATAACAGTGAGTACTATTGTCGTCGTCGCCCCTATTTTCATAAACTTTTATACAAACTTTTAATTGAAAAAGTAATTATTATTATCTCTGTTTGTCGCAGTAGTTGAAGTAGCAGACAGCAGTGGTTTTAATTTTATATTTGAAGACAATGCTAAAATATTGAAAACAACAAACAGCAAAAACTGAAAAAGTATAAATAATATGGTTCGATAAATAAATGTATAAATGAATGTATAAATGAATGTTGTGCAAAGTCGAATTGGCAGCTTCAGTTTAGGCATTATAAATGAATAAACAAGCTTTCTGTGACACTTTTTGGAAAGTATAAAAAGTTTTATGAAAATTCATATTGCAAAACATTAACCTGATTATTTATGAATACATGTGTTTTCATACATGCTACGGCTACAACATTACTTTGTAATTAATTATTATTTTTGTTAATTTTAGGTACTACCAGGATTATACGTTGGTAACTATCGGGTAAGTAGTATTTTCCACATAGTACAGTACCGGCTTGATGAATTTAATAAACTTTTGTAGAAATATTGGTTACATTGGCATTGGTTATGTAAGTTTATTCACATTTCATGTTCTAATTTTTGTTTTCATTCCCAATTTTTTCATAGGATTCCAAAGATGCGAGTCAGTTGGAGCGCCATAGGATCACACACATTATTGCAATCCATGACGCAGCCCGACGGATACACACGGTAAAAAACAATTAATATTTTTTTAAACTTTTTCCTTCCAACACTTTTGTAGGTTCGAGACAATGAAACATATTGTGATATAACGATAACCTCTAAAATTTTCCCAGAGTAGTTGTTTCATAACCAAAAACTACAAATTCGTCTAGACTTTAGTTTTTGGTACATGATGAGTAGGAAGTTCCTACTAGGAACACCACAGAACATTAGCATTTTGCTGGGAGAGGTAAAGTAAATGCTGAAATATAGCCGTGTGTACATATTTGCTAGACTTGGGATTAAGATGTCTGTGTAAATTTATTTTCCCTTGGTTTTCAACCACTTTTGGGCTTAATCCATCACGATGACTCGCATTTTACCCGCAGAACCACTTGATATTTGTTTGTTTGTTGCTAAATCCTTAATTTTCTTTCTGAACCTTGTACTTACGTGGTTCGGATTGGAATGAAGAGACTAAAGACAACGCATAGATCAAAAGATGCTGTTATTATTTGCTATACCAAAATGTAATTCAATTAATGCAACAATCAAATAAGTAATGCATCATCGTCAACATCATCATGATGAGCATATCATCCAATCGAATAAATGGAATTAGGTATAACTTGTTAAATAAAATGAGAGAATCGCTTATGAGAAAAAGGAATACATTCAACGAACATTAATTTACTAAGAGGATAGGAATTATGGATGCACCCATGCAAAACATAGTTACTAAACTCTGTAAAATTATGATGGCATTTTGTTTTAAACTAATTTAAGAATATAAGCTTCTATACATTTATGTGAAATTAATACATTTTTAATTCCTATTCACCTATTTATGTATATAAATACATGAACAATTATATAATAAGCTGAAATTATTTAAGGAAAGTAACAGAAAGACGCATGTATATTTGAATATGGCTATTCCAACCGCCCGCGCCTTCCTTGTTGAGCTCATTTGAATTGGATACGTGTTCTCCCTACAAAAAGTGTATATTATGCATACATGCATTTTTCTCTTCTTTGTGCATCTCTGAAAATCTGCTGAGCCTAAAAGCAAAACGGTTTTATTATTTTTTGGCTCGCGTCCAATCAAAAAGAAAATTTTCCGACTTTTGTCTCTAGTCCATCCATGTATCCAGCTCAACTATACAAAACCGAGGCTGACATTGTAAATAGGATAATATATGATGTATAGTCACTCTTCCGTATCAAGAGCAGCAGGGAGCATAATAGGATCCAATCCAACAATTTTTCTCTCTATATTACTAGTTAGCTGAAACTTGAAAATAGTAGGTTGTTTTGGATAATAAATAAAAGGTACCGCCAGGAAAATTGTGTTTCCACTTTTCTCTCAGCTTAAAAAAATACTGTTCTACTTTCGTATTTGCCAACTAATTTTTTTACCTAAAGTTTACTAGAAAATATATTTAATTTAAATCCCTGTTTCATCCTACGACATGATATTCTTTCTAGCGCTTATGTTCGTAAACGATAATCTCTAGTGTCTGTGGTATCTGCAGTTTGTGAAGTATTTTAGATGCTAATGAGAAAGCGCCTATAAAACTTTTAACGTCGCAGGGAATATCGTCATAATATCTTGATAGTCTTGTTTATACTTTCCATTCCACAAGTTCATCTTAAGCCTTTGAAAATCTTTTTACAGCCTTTTCCGGACTCCTGTTTTACTATTATCAGTAAATTAATAGGGAGGTTAGCTAAACGCTTACTACCAACTGTATTTTATACAACCTTCCAGATTATCCCTCTTGATGTCCGTCCTGTTTTCTTCTTTTCTCCTCTCATTCTTTTTCCTCTTGGCTTTTATTATTGTTATCATAAAGTTATTGCAAGTCAGCAGTTTCATCCGTGAGATCTTCGCTAAGCCGTTACTCAAACTTGTAGGGAATGAATGAATATCTTTTAGAAAACCCTGATGCAAAAGCAGATAGCAAATCCCATTAATATATTCAGACTAGTTGTATGCCAGCAAGAAGACAGTAGCTGAATATTCAACTTGTAGTAATTCTCACAAAAGTGTATATCCAGTTACATTTTACATTTCGCAGTATGTATATTTGAGTTTCTGTTATTTCCAGATCTCGCAATAACTCATTAAAAAGAACATCACTGGCAGGGGTGTATAAGTTGAGTGCCAGTTAATATTTTCCATATTCCCGAAATCAAATTAAATGCTGACGTAGATTTAAGATGTGTGTCGAAGCATATCAGCTTTCAACTCGATTGTCTGTCTATGCCAAGTTCAGGTATTTATCTTATGCTAGTTGTTGCATGTGTTCTGAAGAACATATTCGCTTAACAACTATATATTATGCCACTGCCAAGTGTCAAGGCATTAATGTGTTTCCTGGAACAGCAACTTTTCGGATGTGAGGGCTGCGCCGTACGTGTGAACTCCTGCTTAAAAAGAAGAGTATTTATTTACTACAAAGTTCTGCACTGGAAATCCCTTCTTGGAACTATTCTTTTGTTCTTGTCCTTCACAATATCACATTACAATAAAGTATATTAGGTTGCTGGTGAAGAGAACCTCAACAAAAAGTGTAAGGTAGTACGACGACAGCGTCGGCAGAGTTAAGGATAGTAGCGGGCATATTGGAATACTAGAGTGCCCGCAGTGCGGTTTCCTCACGCTTCAGATATGAAGACTTCCAGGAACAAGTTCCCTTCTACTATGTTCCCTAAATCAGTTTGCAATGCCCCGCAGAATAATGCATTAAGACAGATAATAATAATAATAACATGAGAAAATGAAATAAATGGACAGAGCAGCAGTAGTGCAGCCTACTAGATAGTGAGAAAGAGGCAATCTTCGGCAGCGACCAAAATTTTAGTACTATAAACGTCGTACATACAGTGGCAACGACAGCAAAACTCCACACCATATCCACCAAGAAAATTATTGCGACTCTGGATATAAATTATGTACACATTTTATATTACATCATCATTTGGGAGCAGTAAAATTCGACAAGGATGGCTGAGCGCGTTATACTGTTTACGGCCTAGCATCATCAACGCACCACAAAAAATATATAATATTGTACTATCAACCATGATTAAAGTAAACGGGTCTTTTCGCTTTTTCCAGGAGATCCAACAGTCCCCAGTCCACATAAATATATGTATTTCATACTCCATATAAAGGAAATAATGTGAATATAAACATTTCTTGAGAGATACATATCACTCAACTTGGTTCTCATAATCATCATCATATTCAGTTCCCATTATGTGAGTACACGCACCAGAGAGAGTTTTCCTCCGTGCTTCATCATCATTATCAACACCCACCATCAACTATGCTACGACTATATCTCTGGATATTACAGTGGTATGCATGCAACAGAGAGAGAGAGAGAGAGAGAGAGAGAAAGCCAAAGCTTTCCCGACTGGGTCCGTTTTCTTCCTTATAGAAATTAAATTATCTCAGGCAAGGAGTAATGATACTCCTCATTCTTGTTTAGGATGGAAGTAATATGGAAAGTATTTTTCTCTGTCTCTGATGATGTTACCAGTATGCTTGCCCCATTACTACTGCAGTGCAGTGCCAACTTTTGCCAGATCGGCAAAAAAATTGGTAGTAGAATACTTGTAATGCGTATAAAAAGGCGACGTTGTGACTGGACTTTGGGGAGAGGATGAGAGAGAGACAATGAACAAGGAACTTGTTTTATCACAGCCTGAATGACATGATTCTTGCAGAAACACTAGCACAGATTGAATTTCTGTTTTCATTGGTCTTCTGGTAACAAAACGAGAGCTTTGTTGGGCGAAGAAGAAGATATTTATAAACTAAATAGTTAAGAAGCTGGATAGAAAAAAAGTATGGGGCATGGTTGAAGATTTCCTTAATTCATTAAGCCATATGCTACCCGCTATCACCGATATATTTACCGGTTTGCAAGACAGGTAGACATGCTAGAAAAAATAACAATTTTTCTTCATTTTAACCTGTACATAAAACTGTTATGTTACGAAGTGAATGTCGCTTCAATTTTTATTATTTTTATTTTCCTTCCACATCACCACATTTTCTCTCTTTGATTCTTTTTATTTGACGATAAGAAAAGAAGGAGTAACAATCTTTTGAGCAATTCTTATGAGATTATAGATTAGGTATATGTTTTTTGTCAATATCTCTACCATCTATCTGGGCCATCCTACATATTGCTAAAAAATGGATAACTCTATATTCTACAGGAATCATTGACATTAAGGAACTTTCGTTTTTACACATGTATTTTATCCCCTTTTGCTCCTTCACGTACCAGTCATTTGGGCTACCCAATGATGATGGTCACTTGAATCAGTGGAAGAGCAAGACTAAAACCGATTGAGTGAGAGTCGATCCTTTATAGTCTATAGTGCTTTGATAGTACACAAGGTATGTATATATTTTCCTCTCTTCAAAGGGAATACAAAGGATACGTGCGGCTGATGATGACAATTCTCATGTATGGACGAATGAATTGGGTTGTTTGCAGCTCTTTTTTTCTATAGAAGAAAGGGTTATGTTGTATGTGCTTTCTTTAAGAAAGAAAATTGAACGGGTAGGAAAATGAATGGGATGTCAAATTGTGGAAAGCAAAAAAAGAGAGTCGTGTGTGGTATATGCATTTGCGGATACAATCTAGATGTACATAATATAATGTTCCGGGTAGCCAACAATGGCATCATTGTGTATAAACCTACAAAAAAATCAGTCACGTGACAGGATAGTGATACTCTAAAGTGAAGGTCAAATCGGAGATCAAGGAGAAAAAACGTGTTACACAAACAAGGAAGCAAAAAAGGAAAATTGTCTTGTTAACTGTGATGGGTTCATGGGTTCCATTGATGGTTTACTTGGGAAAAAAGTAATTTTATGTAGGTCACACTAATAATGGTTGCGAAAAGTGTCCCATGTGGAGAATCTGTATTCCTCCCCTGCCATCCACCTTGTGTGGATTTTCAAACCCGTGAAATGAAAAAAGGTCGCAAAAAGGGAAATCATAAAATGGCTCATGTTATAATACAGCATTTCACCGCATTACCATCAGCGTCTTTTATAACAAGCTTTTATAATAAATAGTCATTTACCTTAATGGAAAATTTTTACATAAAAAGGTGTTTTTTATTATACATAATGATGATGGCGTGTTATACATAGCACTACCGTACCGTGCAATGTCACCGGTAAAGGTGACACCCTCAAAAAATCCATTGTAACTAAACCACTACTACTTTTATACCTCTGCACTGTGTACAATATTTGTACATTATTAAAACACTTTTTTGGCCGTAGTCTATATAATTTGGTTTGAATATAAAAGGGTTGCTGATGATGCTGCTGATTGCCAATTTTCTCCCTTGTGACATGTACTACATATTCAATTTTCTCTGCTGCTCCTCCTGCTCCCTTTTTAGTGCCTTTTACATAAATAAAGTTTGCATTAATTAAGGTTGCCATAAAGGAGCTACCTGCGACCTTCCCGTTTTTACTTTTGTGTCCCTTATCACCACTGGCCTAGTAAAACTCATTATGAGGAAGATTTGGAAGGAATAACAGTGAACAGAGAAGAGCTCTTTCCAATTTAGGCGTTTTGTTCAGCATTTGTTAATCCCATTTACTTTCCTTCTCTTCATCAGTCCAATTTTGTTCATTGAATTGCATTGATTAGCATCTTACGCATTCCTTTTCGTATGAATAAACCGAATTAGCAAAGTAAATTCGATTCCCATGAAAATCAAATTTTAAGGGAGAGGCGAAAACAAAAACTTGTTATAGCTTCCTATTTAATAATAACACAAAACACAATCAGCGTCCTCTCCTCTTGCCTTGTTCTCATGCGTTGGATAAAGGAAAGAGCGGACAAGGGGAATTTAGTTAGTCGAGGAGATAACTTAATAATGAAAATGAAATAAAAACAGCTTCATCAACTTTCAACCTCAATCTAGCCCCTTGGAAGGTGAAACACAAACACGCAGCAAAACAAAAAGCTCCATCATTAAAACTCACGCATAGGTCACATGAGAAATGTGTGCATGGGACCAACTATCACTTTTATTTAAATATAAAAAAGTAAAAGCAAAAAACGCATTCCTTTTCGTATGAATAAACCGAATTAGCAAAGTAAATTCGATTCCCATGAAAATCAAATTTTAAGGGAGAGGCGAAAACAAAAACTTGTTATAGCTTCTTATTTAATAATAACACAAAACACAATCAGCGTCTTCTCCTCTTGCCTTGTTCTCGTGCGTTGGAGCGGACAAGGTGAATTTAGTTAGTGAAGGAGATAACTTCATAATGAAAATGAAATAAAAACAGCTTCATCATCAACTTTCAACCTCAATCTAGTCCCTTGGAAGGTGGAACTCAAACACGCAGCAAAACAAAGCTCCACCATTAAAACTCACGCATAGGTCACATGAAAAATGTGTGCATGGGACCAACTATCACTTTTATTTTATAAAAAAAGTAAAAGCAAAACAATATGAGCCTTTCACTCAATAACACAAACATGACTTTTCATTATATAACAACTGGGCTACTACTATTTTATAGAAAACAAACATGCACTTTTGCAGTTTGCATGCCTTTCCAAAAAGAACCATACACGGTTAAATATTGTACACTATAATTATTTTTCATTGTTATTATGATTCATNAAACACCATTTTGTGTTCATGTTTCGTTGCCTTGTTTAAGTGTCGGTGTCAGTAGGTTTGTGGTGATTTTAAACTTTCGTGTACCTACTCCCATGCAAGGAAATCCCTTTCTGTAGAAAACCTTCAACCAACCACTACCCAATATTCTGTTCTAACTTGGAACTTCCAAGAAGTTTATATTATGTTTTCTATGAATATTAATATATACATGCATATCATGTACACAATGTAAAATGCTCTCAAAGTTTACTGTACCAACAGAGGAAAAGGTAGAGGTTTCCCTGTGCGGTTTGGTATTTTGGTTAAAATCTATTCCTTTTCTGTTGACTATTTATATGCTTGGTGATGGTATACCGGGTATTTAGTATTTGTGCCCTGCTACCTAAAATCAAATACACACACTCTAACACGTTTGTTGACTTGAGCTTGTTTTGCACTTGACTAGTCCATTTACCGGAACACGTACATGTACTCCAATTTTCCCAAGAAGACATGATCGATATAAATTTTTCTGATAAATGTAAACATGGCATAACGAAAGGCACAATGCCAAAAGTCAAAGAAAAAGGAAAACAAACAATTTTTAGTTTCCTACCAAATGATTATGTTTTTGCAAAGGGACATGTGTGGTTGTGGTGCATGGGATCGGAAGGTGTCCACAGCGTAAACAACTTCACATTTATTTGTAATGTATTGTAAGAGTACTCTAATAACAATAATGTTCTCAAAATATTATGAACTCTAATGAAATTTTTTTTGTAGCTTGTACATAGCACTGTTAAATTAGTAACACTAACAATAAAAAATCATGTAAACGGAACAAGGATGAATGGACATTTTTGCTCCTTTTTTATTTTGTTTGTAGGGGGCTTATGGTATATTAGATGGACTTGTAGTTCAGTTGTTTTCTTTTTTTTGTAAGCTACTACTACTACTACTCTGCTTAAATATATTTTTTACCGATGCTAACTTATTGCTATTCCTGTGACGATAATTCTCTTTTGTTCCAAATGGTCGGATTGCGTGTGTGGCCACTTGAGCACGTTGTATCGGAAAGGGTATACCAGCAATGCGCCATTTGCACTATATACCGCCTATGTCGTTAAAAAAGAAGAAGACGAGAAAGAGAAATAACAAAGCGTGAACAAGTAAACAAGAGGCCAACAGAGATTTTTTTACCCCTTCTTGTAAACGCAACTGTTTCTGGTGAATTAGAGATCCATAGAGAAAGCCCTTCAATTTCTATTATTTTCTTTCAGTTATCTCTGTGTACATTTTACTGCCTGTAAAGAAAATGCTTCGATGGCACAAAAGCTTTTACATTCTATCGAGCTTTGGGTTTATGTATAGTCAGAAAAAAGAGCAGCTCAATAATTTAGGTACACATTATTATGGTTTGTTATGGTTTGTATAGGTTTTTTGTGGACAAAACAAAAAGGGCAGACGCAAATGGTTGGATTTGGTAAATTTATTTTACAGCTGCTGCCAAATAAATGATCAATAAAATGATAGTAAATGAAGAGTTGAAAATTTCATCACAAATACATTGGCAAAAGACAATTAGAACTATTAGAAGTAATTTGCTATATTTTTCATGTTTTAAAAAACAACATGGGGTAGGTGATGAAGCAGAGACAAGAATTGCCTCATAAACTGGCAACTGACACGGAATGGGAAATTGTTAGCCGAGTAATTATTGCTCTCTGTCCAATTTGTAATTAGTAAGTAATTACTAAAATACAGTTTTGTAGCTTGTTCAAAACATAAAAAATACACACACAACATTTTTATCTTATGGGCCGAGTGACAGGAGGACTACATTATTACGTAACATTCCCATTTTCCTATCAACAATCAGCAGCCAAAAATCCAATCATAAACTTAATACAAAAACAAGTAAACCTTCGCATAATTCCCCAACCACCTTTCACTAATCCATTTAAACCCATCCATCCAGAGCTACCTACAAACATCGACAAACATTCTCTCTCTTTTTTTCCTGCTTTCCCAGTGGTCTTTTGTAAAACGTAAAACTCATGTGTTGTTGGTGTGCTTTCTATTTTCATTGTATTATGTTTCTGTTTCAGTTTATTACTCTAATCAAATCCCAGAAGTTATTCAACTTTGAGGGATTGCGTAAGCAAAACATAAATTCACTCGGTATTCTCAGTAGAGTAGCGTATTATATAGTCCATTCATGTCACAGGCCAGCAAGAGAAAAAAAGGAACACACACGCTATTTTATTTCCTGTTTTGTACATTTTTTACCATGTGTTATATTTTCTTTTATACTCTTTGCCTTTTTGCTACCCTTTATAATCGATCTTCATCATCATGGCCTTTGGTCATGCTTTTTTTGTGCTACACAAAACTGCGTAGTATGACATTGTGTATCAGTTAAAAGTTATGAACTATGAGTAAAATGTTATGAGATTAGTCAAGGAATAAAAAAGTCTTACTTTTGTTGTTTGCTGTTGGACGTGTTGTGTATTCTTGGAACGTTAAACTCCAAAAACTCATTTACCTCTCAAACTCTTCAATTTTAAGTGGAAAACTTAAACGGGCAAAACAAGTTTCGGTAGAAAAGTTGAAAAAGCATAGGTGACAAAACATTAATTAAACTTTACAAAGAGATGTTGTTTTTGTGAATGACGATACATGTGCCTACCTGAAAAAGTTTTACATTTTTTTTGTTTCTTCTTCCCTTCTCATCAAACATACTTGAAATTCTTCCCAAAAACAAATAGAAAAATTAGAAGAAATAAGAAAGTTTAAAAGGAATATGTAAGTACAATTCTCCAGTGTAGCAGGCAAACATCCCATCAGACACAATGCCAATTTTCATTTGTGATTTGCTCTCACTCCAACAGATAAAAACTTATTTTCTCATTCTAATCCTAGCATGCTGAATTGTAAAAAAATTCGAATCAAGACCTCCTTTTTACAGATTTTGGAGAGATGAAAGAAGAAGGAAGAAGATGGAATGTATTTAACTGGCATGTTTGTCTACCTTCGAAAACATTGAGGTACTTTTGCTACTTTCGTTATACGGATCCAACCAATGTAACATCCTTTCTTTATATCAGGTGATGATAATACCCTTTTGAAGTCCCTCACTCTTTCTCTCCCTTTAGCGATATCTTACATTATACACTTTTCTCCTTACTTCATCCTTTTTTTCTCTTCTCTGCTTGGGCCCCTCAAGTGAAAAACGAGTCATGTCATGGATCAAGGTTACTTCACTCTTTTTTTGAGAGAAAGATTAGAAAGAGGAGAGACGAAGTAGTGTTATTTTCACATTTTTTCACAAATGTGTTTCTTCTTTTTAACTCATTTTTCCCAACTGCAGCTATCAATCGTTTTATCCCTGAAAGCTGGTGGCTGAGGAAGTGAGAATTTTTATATACCATGTACCTAACTATTTAAATGGATCCCATTCAACTGTCGTACTAAACTGTTGGAAGTGCTTACTATGCCGTTATCACCAGTTAGTGAACTTGCGTATATACCTACACATATGTAATAGAAAAATTGCATTGTAAACTGTGTCTTTTGACTATGTCCACCACGCCCATTTTGGTTTTAGGCGTTGTTTATAAAGACAACTAAAGTGCTATTGTGTGTCACAAACAACTGTAGCCTTTATGTCATCTGTCATGATACATATGGAATAATGGTGAATACGAGGATTGGGCTATTATGAAGTAGCTAGGTATATAAGTTATAGTTTTATCCCATCATTCTATTAATAACAAGAAGGAAATAGGCGATCTTGAAGATAAAAAGCTTTCAGAGTAAAAAAACATATTCGTTGGTTTTCTATGCTTGCTGTATCATGATATGAAACATGAATTACTTTTAAAAAGCGTTGATATGGTATGAGATAAGAATATCATTTGTTCCCAAAAATGGGGATAAACCTTTCAAAAAGATGTGCGTCTTTAAAGAGAAGACGAGAATAAGAAAGGCTTAGGGGTTGTTAAAAAAGCTACTTTCAATCTTTATTTTCAGGAGGGAAGATAAGAAAAAAGAAAATCTTATTCATCTGCCACAATACTCCATTAGTCTGGGCTAGACTGTCTGGCACTCCACTATGTATTATGGTTTGTTAGTGGCATCCATTTAGATAATGTTAAGTAAAGATCCATTTTACAATATTCTTATTTCATAATTCCAATCTTATTGTTGTTAGTAGTTTAACTCCTTTGCTATGCATACATTTACCTATTTTTTAAATAAACACCCAAGTGGATGGATGGTATGAATGAATCATGATGTGATCATCTTAGAGAAAGTTTACGAAAAGAATTAAACACCTATCGAACAAATAATGCTCTTGCATCATAAAATGTTTTTATTAGGCGTCTAATTCTTTAAACTTTCCGAGGAAAATAAAACTTTCATAATTCATAATAATACTACGCTATATGTCTGGCTATTACAAACCAAATTCATCATAAAATGTACGTCAATTGTCGAGCGAAATCTTAATGTGTAAAACAAGGGTGTGTAAAACATAGTGTTTTTGTAAAAAAATATATTTTGCTGAAACAAACATGGGTAAATAAAGTTTGCCGGAATAATGGTGTAATTACTAGTGTTGAAGAAGGTACTATATACATATCTATATGTTATGTTATTGTACTCAATTTTACAATACTCGCACAATTAGTAACCTTGTTTAAAGTGTTTACTGGGAAATACATTAGTATATGTAGTATGTAAAGAGAACGGGAATATTTTTTTCCAGTATATTCTTGCCCTACAATGAAGTCATATGGTTTACCAAGTTTATTGGAATTATTGGAAAAAAAATATAATTGATCCTGTTAATTTCATTCAACTGCCAAACTTCCTTGTTATAGCAGTTGGAAACCTTTTACGGCAAAGGTTTAATAGACATTCGGGCAAATAAAGGAAAAATGCTCACGTTCCCTTCTGTATACTCTTTCAAGGCATTTCTTCTGTTGGTATTACGTATATTCTCAAATGGTGTTCAGTCTCCATCAAAACAATGTGAAGAATATTCGTACAACTTGCAATGCAGATTGTATCAAGGTACCCGGGGAAAATTTTGTGAAAAGAGGATTTCGAGTTTATGGTGCCCGAACTTATATATGCGTCATTTATACACTTTAAATGTAACCTAACCATTTTCTCTACGTGACCAGCTGTGTGAATTTTCTCAGTAAAGTTAAAATGGCTTTGAACAACTTTTACTTTTTGCCCACTACTTATCCTGCTACTACTACGTAGCAGGGCGGCAGTAGTGAATAATATGAATTTTGTCACTTTTATTCTACTCGTCATTCCAAACTTTCCCCTCGAGCTTAATGTGTGTGTAGGGTTGACTCACTTGAGAAATAAAACCGGACTATGATGGTGACATGGTTGAATGATGCATTATCCAGAGAGGGAGATTTCGATGTATTACAGATTGCAGCCTTTTCCATTTATTCGTAGCTATAGCTTTTAAAAACGCTTCAACCGATCGACTACTAAGCTTGTGCTACACTGCTGCCCTGTCTAATGCATAACAAAAGATAAAAGCGGATTGTTCAAGTGCTTAAGTGAGTTAGCTTGGAACGATAATTTCAAGTGATGGCTTATCCCATCCCATCCCCTTAAACATTCCAACGTTGTTCATGTTCTGTGAAATTTAATGGCTGTTGTAGTAGCACTCTACTTTTCCATCCATCTTTTCCACTCATCTAAATAATACACGACAAAATTTATGCTTCCATTCATTTTAAAAGCAGTTGTTCGGATCAGAAAACTCTTTGGAGAATCTACATATATTATTATATATTGTCTGACATCAACATCTGTAATATCTGTACTCTCATTGTGTCACTGCCATTATCACAACGGGGTACCCTTTATTTCCACTACCAGGCATTTTATACCAGTTTTAGCCTCATCATAAATTGGTTTAACTACAAAATGTATAGAAACATTCCCTTTGCTTGTTATTCAAATCCCAGTGACAATACATGTCAAATCCTGCTTGATTCAACACAGTGCAATTGCGTGAATCTCATCCATTTTTAACCCAAAAATAACTTGACTAAGTAATGAGACCTAAAATTTGTAAGAAAACTATTAAATTTATTTTATTTTTTGGCCGACATGAAGTCCACCCAATCTTTTCGACAATTACGTTTATTATAATAAGCTATACATCTCTCTTTATACAATGCAACATGGTTTCATTAGAACGCAAGAAAAGTAAAAAGTTGTTGTTGATTCAGCCTTCCACAATAGTAATTTTTTAAGTTGCATTTTCTTAGTGCTCTGTGTAGTGGAATGAGTTATGATGGGACATTTATGAATGAGAGAAGTTGGTACTTGCTAAAGAGTATGAGAATTTAAATGAAAGTACGCTGCTGAGTGCTGAACTAATGGTTCTCAAGTTTAAAAAAGGAAGATAACGGATGAGGTGCAAAGGGTCATAACAGAACAACGATGATATGGTAATGTAATGATACTATTGTACTGTACCAAAAGAGAAAGTTTTGTAGGAAGTGCACAAGCATACAAGGTTATATCCTTTTTCCTTTCTGTTTGGAAGGAGCTGTGTGTGTAAGAAGATGAGATAAAGCCATTAAAAATTGCACAAAACTACTTATGTTTTTGCCATTGACTCACTTGGATTCCTTTCTGGGACAACGTAGCAAAGCAAATGCACACGGCAGCGGAAGTCAAGGGTAATAAGACTTTGGGGAATTTTACTCGTCGTCTTAATCTCAAGGTTATGGTTATGCAGACTGTTTCAAGTTTTTTTCGCACGTAAAAAGAGTTTAAAAAAGTTGCTCTCTGTAGGTACTTAAGATATTATAAATACATGCACACATATATACAGCTGCTATACATATACCTATGTGCAATCTAACAATAATACAAGTACCGTAAACGTAGCTACTTTCTCTATTGAGTATGTTGCATGCATCATAATTCATATGAAACATTCTTATTTTCTTCCCAACTTTTTATTCCCCAGTTGGTTCCTTTTTTAACTTGCCCGTCTCTCAAACCTATAAAAACGCCAAATAGGCACACACACACACAACTTATCTACCTTTCTTTTATGTTTGTTGAGCAATGAAAACGCGATGAAAAAAAGTTTCTCGTTTCTCATGTGAGCTGTCTGAAATGTCTTGTTTTTCCCACGATTTTTTTTCTTTTTCAGAACACCACCTCTCGCATTTTGTGTCTTTGTTATCCACCACCATTTCAAACAGCGTGTGTCTTGCACTAAAATCTGCTCTTCTATTCTTTTGGTCTGGTTTGAATAAAAATAGCACACCCATACAGCAATCCTGATTCTCTC
>JAITYZ010000869.1:0-33433 GCA_027744595.1 Paronellides praefectus
TTTATATAAGATGATTCGCATTCGTTTCGTACATATATTTTATTTTCTCATCTCATGATGATGTATGTATGATGATGATAATCGAGTAAGAATTCACGGTCGTTAAAAAGCATTGAAAATTGTGCATCTCAACATATCATCATCCATGACTCCTTTTCTGTATCTCTTCAGCAGGCCACAGAGAGAGTTTAGAAACACCGGTAAAATAATTCCAAAGGACCACATTATTCCTTGACTGCGTAAGTCAATTTTGGATGGTTGCTGACTGAAAAGTGATACCTTGATTGTTATTATTATTCTTATTATTAATACCAAGATCTCATTAACTTTTAGTTTCACAAAGAGACACGTCAGCTAGTATCCAGATGTTACAATGAACAAGCAGAAGTCTTTGTATACAAGATTTTTTAGCCAACAATAATAATATATTTTTTATATTTATTCCATGCGATAACTGGTAAAATTTATACACACAAAAATAATGATCTGATAACATCCTGCATGTATGCACGTATTTAGCATTCAAAAAATATATCAGTTTTATAAAGCATAAAGTAGAACAGTGATAGAGTTTATATGACATGAACATGCTATTCCTGTTAAACGGAAGGTAAGCGCATACTACCGGCTTAGGTGTATATATTTATTTTTTATTTTGGAGGACGGGCAATTGGGCAGTCACGTTGCGAGAGAGCAAAAGAAACAAAGATGAACTTGAAAAAAGCCGAACATGCCATGATGAACTGAACCACCACCAGCACACAAAATCCAGCAGCAGAATGCGTGTTTTGTTTTTTATTTGGTAGCCAGTCTCCAGGAAGATGTAAATAGTCGGTTAGTAGTAATATAGGTAGAGATAGTAGTAGTTAGCGAGGGAGAGCGAGAGAGAGAAAGATGTGTCTTCTCTTAAAAAGGACAGGTGTTGTTCGGAGATCAGGTTAAAAGTCGACCTTGGCATTGGATATTCCATGTTAAGCTGCTGCTGCTGCTGCTCTTGATCTTGCAGCAGCAATGCAGAGATGCAGACTCCTCAGACTGGATTTTTTTATTCGTCAACTTATGTAACCCTTTCAAGTAAAAAAGGCTTTCTACTAGTATATTATCTAGTTATGCATATCAAATATTTATACTTTGTACACACAATTGTTATTAGGTATTATTTATTCCCTCGCCTCATCATGCATGCAAGCCTGACTAACACATATTATAATATTGCGTTACTTAAATAATAATGTTAGAAAAAAAATCTTTGGCTCCCTTACCAAAAATACCTGTGATGATGATGTTGATGACGATCATGATAATTTTCTTCTCTCCACACGGCTACCGGCTGGATGTTAAAAATGTTACAAAACACATCTCTCTCTGGAGCAGCTCCTTCGTAAAGCATCTTCATCTTCTTGTTCTTCTCCCCTCATCAGCATAATCAACTATCTTTGTTGTAATATGGTTCCGTTTTTCTAGTGCAGAAAGACGGATAATAGGAGAATCATTGTGTTGCGTTCACTCTCATCTTTCTCTCCAGAGAGAAACAGTTTTTGTTGTTGAGCCATTGTACAATTTTTTTTTGTAATAGGAAATAATAAAAACATTGTGTGTGCTCATCTTGTTGAACAAGCACCTTGTCTTATCAGATCTCAAAGAGATCCTTTTTTATGCAGATGTTTTTCATTTTAATAAAAAAAAAGAGTTACTTCATACCTGCATATTATTATTATTTATATATCTTTCCCTTCGATTTATTTTTGATGGTAATCATCAACCTCTGACTCAATCGTGTTTTCAGATAATATTTAATAAATATAATAATTTATAAACGGTTTTGCCCTTAAAAAATATTTTCATAGTAAAATTTTTCTTCTCTTCTACTTTAAATCTATTTTTTATTGTGACCCTGAAGGGTTTCACTTGAGAAATTATTTTGGATGATCAAAAGGATTATTATAATATGCTTTACTCTGGAAAAATGTAAATTTGACTAGCAGATGCTTTCAGATTGTTATACATGGTAAATTATAGGAAAATGCAGATAGGGTGAATGATGATTGTACATATAAATGATTGGCAAAAGGGTTGCTGTTGTAATAATGAATAGTTTTGACCCTGGACTTGATCCTGAAAAGACGACAGACGTTGAACTTGACTCGTCCTAATACCTGTCGTCTAAAAAAAATTACCCATTTTGGGTAAAAGAGAGAGAGAGATGATGAAGCAACATTGCATGTGGAGCAGCAAGTCTGGTGCCCCTTAATCTTTCTTTTCTCCACTTTCAAAAAAAAAGTTTCCTATTCTGCATGTGGCGTGGATTTGACAAGACCAACATCATATTATATTCTTATTCATCGTCTGTGCAGTAGGCAGATTTACATATTGATATGACCACTGATGGTGTGCTGTTGTTGTGTTATTACGTAACCATCAACAAAAAGTGAAGGACCATGTGTGCCGTAACATGTCATAAGACCTAGACCTTCAACTTTTAACGGCTGTGTTCTTGCTTTGTCTAGTCTCCTCTCTGATCTGAGCATTTTGAATCATGCCATTTTGTCTGTCTTCCTTGTTTTTTGTCGTTCCTCCAGGCAGCAGATAGCAGTAGCAGAAGAGAGCAGACTCCAGCAACACACTTTTTTTTATCCAGTCCTCGTGTCTTTGTATCTCTCTGTGTGTTTTGTATATCTTCATGACAGGTGTTCTGCTCATGAGAGCAGAGGTAAAAGCTTATTCACAGTAATTATCTTTTTTCTTGCAAAGAAAGACCACAAATCTCCTGGAAAAAAGACAGCCGACTGGAAGAGATACGCAAAAGATGACAGCAAGATGTTTGAGGAAGTTTTTTATAAAATTTTTTGTTATCTCTGCACATGTACACACATTTATTATCACCCATGTTTACTTTCTTTCATGATATGATAACACACAATTATGTATATGGGCAGCTGCAGGTTGTAGCCCAGTTAATTGGAAAATATGTCGTGTGCCAGGCTGACATAGAAAATGGGATGTTGTAGTGTGTCATGGATTGTTTATGAAATCGGTATTAATTGCTGCACTTCCATCCATTTGTCTTTCAGTTTTATACAAGCTGCGTAAAAAAAATGACGATAATTTGGATAAAAAAGATGCGCAGATATTAGATATATAATATGGAATGCGAACAAACAACGGAGAAAAGTTATTGCATTTGCATATTCATGATTTTTTTCTGATCACATTTTATGGCAAATAAGTATGTTAGATTGGCAGTTGGTAGCCTTGAATTGAAAATAAATTGTATGCAAATACGTCATTACTCACATAACATAATAAACAGTTTTATGGACAATTCTATAAACTCTGGAAAAACATGTAAATTTTCAGATACGTCATAATATAAATCTGTGGATTATCTTGTTAAAAAAAATATTGCGATTGTTTTTGTGATTAATGGGAGTTGTGTTTTTTCGATTTTTATGACACCAAAAATGTTATGATTGTGGGTGTTGTTTTGTTTGCGTTGACAATGACGACAAAAGTGCAAAAAAAAATGATGATATGATGGGACGTAAATAAATGAAAGAGAAAGACATTAAAAAGATGTATATATATTTTTTATCTCCACGCTACAAGTGTTCAAGATGTTTATTTTTCAACCTTCTCAACAATACCAACAGATTTGTTTTTTAGTGTACATAGTATACTCTCACACACAAAAATTATATAGATCATATTCATCACTAATATTTTAATATATAATATAATAAGAATAATATAATAATAATAATGATAACAATAATAATTATTATAACAAACAACAACAAAAAATTCTACATTTGTTTTTGGATAGGTGCAAAATAAAAAGTAGCAATAAAATAATTTGTTTATTTTTTTTCTTCTCTAAAATATCTTTGTCCTGATTGTCTTCTTTTATTTGAAAATTCTTATAAGCTAACCTATTTTATTATTGTTGTGGAAATTTGAAATGTCAAACTTTTTAAATGCACTGTTTTTTTTCTTTGCCTTTGAAATGACAAAATGACAAAAAAATCTTAGGTTTATTAGTGGAAATGTTTCCTTTTTGTTGTCTTTGTTAAAATTGTACTTATTATTACACACCAAATCAACTGGATCAATTTGGAATGGTGAAAAAAAATGGTGAATCACTATTAATGTGTGTGATAAACGCATTTATGTCCAGATATACTATAACTCCTGCTGCTGCTGTTGTTGAAGTATATAATGCATGTATGTTTATATATATATATATGTATGTGCGTAGTATATAGGTAGTTATAGGTATCTTCATCATGATCATGATAGTAAATAATAGTAAATTCATATAACAGCATACATAACATGAATAGGTATTATTATTATTGTGGGTGTCGTACTAAAAAATACAAACGAACGGGAGAGAAATAACAACATCATCATCAACAACAACAACAACAAAATCAATTACTAATTTTCTACACCTACCTATTATTATTATTATTATTATTAATTATAGACGCGTACGAAACGATTAAACATATCACTTACTCCTCTACATATTATTATTATTACATTATTACATATTATTATATGTATATATATATATATTTATATGTATAGTAAAATATTAATTATAATAATAATAATGATAATAGTAATAATGAAAGATCATCAGTCAATCCCCTTTTATATCGACCAGAAAGAAATATAACTCACATTTTTTTGCAACCCTTTCTTCTCCCTTTTTTATATAACATCTCATATCTTCGATTTTTTTTTCTTCTTCTTTATATCTGCTCTTTATACAAAGTGGTTTTTCATATTATATATATAACAGCTATATAATCATAATAACTAGTAACAAATATAAAAGTACATACAAAACATGCATGTCAATCCTATTTGTAAAGTGCTGGAGATGTGTACACAATGTCCTGTTTCTATTTTACCTCTCGTCTTCTCTCACTTCAATTAGTACATTTTTGAAAATTTTCCATTTTTATGATTGTTTTATTAAAGTACAAATAATAATAATAATAATCGTAATATACAAACTACAAACTACTTACGACAAAAAAATACACCTAAAAGACTAATTCAGATAACGAGTTTTTTCTCTTCTATATCGATCATAATAACAAGTGCTTTTTAAAACTATTTTATGTGTGTATGTATATATATGTATGTGTGTATAAAGGTACCAACTTATGCTACTGGATGGTAGTGACAATAGCAAAAAAAATGATTTACTTATTAACTCTTTTTGTAACAATTACATATATTTATATATGTACGAAATAATTATAATTAATAAAGTATAAAATTACAGGTAAAATTAGCTAATATTCTAATAGCACACCATATAAAACTCTTGGTTAGAGCCATTGTAACAGGATTTTCCTTTTTTCGTGTGTTTAAAAGGCTCAAAAAATGGAAAATACTTTTTTTTATTTAGACTAATACACAACCTTGATCAATTTCCCCTCCCCTACTCAACCCCCCTTTTCCCATATTTTTATGACGAAAAGTAATAGGAAAATTAAATAATGAAAAAAAATTAATCATCATTAAATGATTTTTTTTTAAAAACATTTAGCAAGAATATATTCATAGCAAAATGGAAAGAATTATCATGAATGTTGGAATGATGATATAATTATTTAACGTTCCCAAAAACAAAAACAAAAAAAAACAAAAAAGATTAAATGTTATCATTATCATTCTAACTACGTACGATTTGAAAAAATATTATATATTTTTTTGAATATTTTTATAGGTTGTCAGTTTGTATATATTGTTGTTGTATTATGAATAATAATAATAATAATATATAATCATCCTAAATAATAATAATACTTGAAGACCTATTAACTTTAGTAACTATAAAATTCATATTATCACTTTTTTCTTGTTTTTTCAACTCGTTGACATGGAACGGAAGCATACTGTGCGCGTTGTTTATTTATTATTATTATTTTTTAGTAATATTATTATTAACCGTTGTTGTTATCTAATTTGTTAATGTTTATGTGTGTGTGTGTGTGTGGGTGTTTGTGTGTTTATAAATAATGTTATGTATAAAATGAAAGTTACAAAAAAAATGAGTGACTAATTATATGACGTTAATTAATCAAACTCAATTAGAGTAAAGGCTGATTTGATTGCTTCGTGTGATTGATATTGATTTTTTTTATACAATTGATTGATATATTTATATTGATATTTCGTGGTTGATTGCCATTTTGTTGTTATTTGTCGTTTAATTGGAAGACGCATATCATTAAATTATTTTTTTTTCTTTAAATGTAGAGTTGTGTAGAGTCTTTAGAGTCATCAAAACTTGATTGTTTTACTACTTGTTGAATTATCCTGGAGATCTTGTCCTTCTTTTTTTCTTTCACTGTTAAGTTAAAATTTTTAAAAAATTAATACACTATTCATTTTGGGGTTAAATAAAGCTTGCTAGGGTTTCTTCGGGTTAGATTATGTTTCTAAAAAAATGATTGTTTAATGATTGCCATTCATTTCATTTGATAATATGCGGGCTCAGATTTCGAGAGAGAGAGAAAAATATGAAAAACATTTAAATACTGTAGAAAAAGAGATTGTGTAAAAAAGTTACGCCCTGTATATGCTTCTGAAATGCCAACACGCAAAACAAAAAACAAAGGTATTTTGTTTCAAAAGAAAATACGTTTAAGTGATTTAAGATGATTTGACTTGTGTGAGTTTACTAATTAATAATAGTGAATAATGATATCTTAGTTTTTATTAAATCACTTTTTTCAGAATAATTGTTAAAAACGTATTTGTAATAGGCATATTCTGGGTGCTGTGGTGTGTGCTTTTTTGGTGCTATCATATTTGCATCCTAACATTTCCTAACATATATATAAAGTCACTATGTGGTTCAAAAAATACTACGGGATAATAATATTATGAGCTATTGATGTAGATCATTCAAAACAAGCAGAGAAAGAGAGGATTAGAGAAAATGTCACAAAAGTAATGCTACTGCTGTTGCTCCAGTGCTTCATGCATTCCATTGGCACATATTTAACTGCAGTGATGATTGATATCCTTACCTGTATGAGTCCTGGTATGACGCTTCAGGTCAAAGGTATCGTTGAAACCTTTCCCACAGAAGGTGCACAAGTAGCGCTTAACATCCGAGTGGCATTTGAGATGTCTATTAAGTAGCCTTTGCAGGGTGAATGCCTTTCCACAGATTCTACAACTGAGTTTTCCACTTCCTGAGGTTGAACTCGATGGTCGAGTGCTTTCTCCACATTCGGATGATGTATCAGTATGGTGACTTCGGGGTTTCTCATTTTCTGTCGAGGAGTGAGGTGATCGCTCAGGGGATCTGGAGGCGAGGGGGTTCTTGATCCCATGTCCACCATTGACAAACTCAACGGATGAATCGTTTGGAATACCAAGCTGTTTGGAGAAAACAAGCATTATGTTTAGAAATTTAGTTGAACGTGTACAGTTTTTCAGTAAAGAACAAAGATTGTAAAGAGAGTAAAGATTGTGCGGGGAGGCTACATTACAAGCATTCGCGTATAACATTACATGACAATAACATAATGTGTAGTACTAACAAAAAGCTGCAATATATAGTAAGCGAGAGAGTGAAAGAATGAAACAAAAAATTCAAAAAATGATGAAGTTGGGCAGCATCATAGATGGTGACAAGGGTGATTTGTGTATTTATGGTATTGAAAGGGGATAAAGGTACAAGGAAGGAAGGACAATGTCGAATTTTATTTTGGTGTTTTTTTGTGGGTCTGCAGTGTTGGGTCTAGAAAAGAGAAACGTCAGGTTGCTAACCCGTTGTTGTAGAACTCCTACCCTGATTTGAAGGGTTGGAATGCCAGAAATGTCATTGACAGATGAACCAGAAGAATGTCTTCTGTGATGTGCCTGGCTTATACTGCTGCTCGAGCCTGGACTGTACGCAATTCCATGGAAAGATGGAGATGGACCTGGGGTACCATGGTCATTCATGGGAGTAAATGGGGTACCAGGAGGAGAGTCAAAAGAATCGTGCGTATAGGAGGGAGGGGAAGGTAAGGAAATTTGGGTGGGGGATGATATAGGAGGAGATGGAAGCCCAACAATGGAATTTACCATTTGTTGTGACGAGCAATGACCCAAGGGAACGATGGATGATGACGATGATGAGGAGGAACTGGACACCACCGGGGCTGAGAGAAGGGAGGTGTTTAGGCTCAGTTGGTTGTCCAAAGCCGCATTGAATTCATCGGAGAAGTTGAAACCTCCAAAGTTGAAAAAGTCATTCGTTGGCTGCTGAACAAACTGCTGACGTCCTGTCAAATCAAACATGTTCACGTTCTCTTTAGCTAATAGAATATTACGGAATTATGAAAATGAAATTATGCTAATACAATATTACATGTTCCATGCTTGATATTATGAAGAAAAAAAGTGATAAAACTTGTAGCTACCTTGAATGTGATTATCCAAAAGGCTGTTAACATTTGTATTTCGGTTGACAAATTGGGAAGACACGCTATTTCTGCCGTTGACATCAAACTTGACATCCTGGGAACGGCTTACACCGCAGTGATCTTGGTTGGTATTCACAGATGGTTCCATTGGAGTAAGTGGGGCGAGAAGTGGTGGGGGCTCTGGTTGGGGTGTTTCAACGTCGTGGGCCGGCGGGTCATCCCGGTACAACTCGGCTAATTCCAACAATGACTCTGGACTCGGGAGGGGGAGTAGCAGCGGATCGTTCCCTAAATGCCCTCCTCCTCCCCCGCCCACACAAACGTCAAGTAGAGCTTCCGTCTGGCGTGGGTCATATCGACTGAGAAAACTTCCACCCAGCCCGCCCGAGTTTCCACTATTCGAACCAAAATTTACTCCGAGACCCAAACTATGCACAGGTGGTAAAGGATCGGACGCTAACCGGTACCCTCCCGTGCCACCACCCATCCCTCCATTATTGTTATCAGGCATGCCGTTATTTCCGTTATTGTGGCAAGCTGGAGGATCATTTGTATTGTTGTTGAGGCCACTTGACCCATCACCGTCGCCATTTTTACTACCGTTTCCACTACCATTAGAGACGTTCCCTTGCATTCTTCCTCCGCGTGGAGGCCCATTCCCTTCATAATCCGAAGGTTCCGGACCTGTTGTTCCACCGATTGCAGTGGCGCTGTGAGTCAAATGGAATTATTCATATTATGCAAGCAACCCTTACAACTTCACTGGACATACACAACAACTCATTTTCTAAACTCACAAAAAGATATAATGTACACTTACCTTTGACTGAAATCCAGGGGTGCATCTTGTTCTGGGGGGAATGGAGACGCAGGGCAGGGAGACTTTGGAGCGGGTGCTCTATGAATCACGGATGGTCTTGCGAGGGGTGCTAACGGATCTGTCTTTAAAATAGAGCTATCACCTCGTCTTCCTTTACCGTCAATATCTACATCAATAAAATCAATAAATTACATTATAATTAAGTATACACATTACAAAAATTACACAAACTAAACATGCTCCCATTCAATAAACTTTGGTCTTTCAATTGGCAACATGGACTATTAAAGTATGCGCTATTTATTCTTGCCATTGTCCTAACAAAGGTCAATAATTTTATTTTCTCAGTTCAATTTTCTTGCACGTGCAGGATACAGTAATTTTGTATCCCATACCACGCATCACATTTAATTGAGTTTGCATTTTTGGAATATCATGTACTCTTATCATAATTTCTACTTGAAGAATAGTTAACTACCTACTCCCAAATATATCACGCTAACAGAAATGCAATATTTAAAAAAAAACCACCTCTACACCAACACTTGTACTTTTTCACCTGATGTCTGCGTGTTAGCTTAGGTCATTGCATTGCAACCTATTATCATCATCTTCTCATTCTCATCATCACAATGAATGGGAAAAAATTATAATCTTCAATTCAACTTGTTTGCTTCTGCTGTTCACCAAAGGAAACTGCTTTGCATTTTTTTTAAACCTCACGAAATAAATGGCAACAAAACAATTACTATTTCTCCTGCATGAATACTTTTACAAGTCCAGGGAAACAATTCACAATTGAACATTATTCTTATTTTTCATAATGTACGTTTACGTATCTATCATATAACTTAGCACACATAACTTAACACGAGAACGTTACTCGTTTAAAAAAAATGTTTAATGTTTATTATTATAACCCAAAAAAAGCTACCGAAAAAACAAAAGAAAGAGATTGTAAATGACTACCATGATGACTAACAACTACACTTTTTAATGGTTCTTTCCTTTTATTAAAAAAAACCGCAAACTAAATACAAAGAGTGTTTTTTGTTAACATTTTTATACAAACAATACAATGATGCATCATGGACAAAAGCACTATAATATTTCGGCACAACAACAGTAGTAAAAACAGTGATGATGAGAAATAGTCTTGGAATTTTGAAACAAACAAGTTAGCCGCTCAAAAAATAAAAGATTTTTCTTTTGTCGTGTTTTGATGTTTGTGCGAAAAAAAGTGAATCACTCAATAAAAAAATATACTGTTTCTTTTGCCTCATATCTGACGATTTGATATTTTCTCTCTCTCTCTCTATCTCCGCACTGTTGTGTGACTCTAATGGTCAGTTTTTCTTTATGATTACTCCATGGTTTCCATCATAATTATTATTATTGCTCCATAAATATTGCTCGTCTCTCCCTTTAGTTCAAACTCTGAACTTCTAAGAGAGAAGCTGGAAATGAGCAAAATGTTTTGTTTCTTTTTAGTTGAGAAAAACAACTGACACTTGCTTCGCATCATAAAAAAAGAGTGCGCCTCGTTTATTACCACACGTCAAAAATCTTATTTTGTTACTCTTCTTCTCAAGCTACTCAGTTTTGTATTACAGTGTCTGTCCATTAACTATAACACCTTCTGCTTATCATGCAACAATATGAGTCATTGGACGAGAAACTTACAATGGTCATCCATCATAAATGATTATGAAGCATGCAAACTAGTCAAGAGTTAATGTCTGCTCTTCGTTTTTTACCCCTCACAACAATCCACAGAGGTGCATTTAACTGAATTGCTTCCAATTTTTCTCGTGCTAGTGTAAGAATAATAATTATTATCCAGAGATATAGTTTCTTTGCACTCGCGTTTTTTTAATGGGGGTAATCTGTGATGCTCATTGGATTTTGAGGATCTTAAAAAAACAAAAATCCTTTTTCCGATTCCCACGCTCCATGGAACATTTGAATTGTAAGAATGAACAACTCTTGTTATTATTATTATTACCGTTAAAAAAATCACAGCAAAATATAAATATATTTTTAGTTTGCTCATTTAACTATTACTGGAAACATCTGAAAAATATTCCAAAGTTCAGATGATCTTCCACACCACTTGCGCAAAAATAATAATAAAGCGTTTGGTAGGTCGTTGCTCTTTTCCGTGTATGATTTATTGAGCAAGCGGCAATCATGCTAAAATATAATGTGTAATCATATTTCTGGTAATAATAACACATCAATAGTTTGATTTCTGAGGAAATTCATGCGGAGAAGTCAATTTACAAAAAAAAATTGAGAATAATTAAACAAAAAGTTAATAGAAGCAAAAAAAATGTTCTTCATAAATTTTAGTTTGGTGGCGACCCACATATTATTATTTAGGTGCATACATCTTCTTCCGTCAGGTCGTTGGATGATGCTACTACTGACGATCACATCACAACCACCGACGACCAAAACCGACAGACAAGCATATAGTTGATTAGTTAACCTAGAATTCAAAACGATTCTCTGGTGGAATGACGACGCCAGTTGTACTCACAATAATATGTTTTGTATGCAAATAGGGTTGAGCCGTGTGTGTGTGTGTGTGAAGAATGTATGTATGTATAAATAACCTTGTGTAACCAGAAACACCAAAAGAAATAGAAAATGTGCTATGCGCCTGTGTCATATTTTTCTGGTAGTTTGGCTCATTAAATATTCGGAATGCCGCTGCTGCTGATGTCGATGATGATGACGATGTTGTGGACTGGCGTAAAAAACCCAGGTGGAGAAAGAAAGAAAGAAAAAAACTCTGTCATGCTGAAAACTACTACCACGTAATATAATATTTTGTTTGCTATCAATGAGCATTTGAATCCAATTATTACGTTAACAAAATCTCAGGTGGAACATTATGGAATGATTATCATAATAAATAATGTTGGTATGCAGTTCCAGTCAGTACACCTATTTTTCTACGTTTCATTTCCGTTGTTGGCAGTTTCATCGCTAGCTCAAAAAGCTTCAACAACCCTTTGTTATCGATTCTCCCGCTCTACTACACTTGTATAATAAAAATGTAGTAATAATTATACAAAATCTGCTGTAAATGAACGAAGTAAATATGTAGCGGTATGGCAGAAAGAAAATGGAAACAAAACTCTACTGGTTAAAATCTGCAAGTATCTGCGTCATAAATGTACCCGTGACCTGGGTTGTAAATTTTTGGTGAAAATACCTGCAGTTTAAACAAAACTTATGTATATGAACGGACGGACAGACCACACGAGTATTAACTGCAAAAAAAAGTTTTTAGCTTGTGTAGCTTAACAATGCAACATCCTCTGAATAAAAAAAAAATTGAGTGGAATGAATGCTTTTTGTGATGATGACAAAAGATATAATTGTAAGCAACGACACAATAACTAACATAACGTTATGATCATTATCAGCATGATCATGATTAGCATGGACAACGCTGTATCGTCATCACTACTGGGATCAAACCACATGGAAAAATGCAGTTAGTCAGCCTTGTTCAGACTGGTACATATTTCTGTAGCGGTGATATGATAATTACAATAATTATAATCACAGCAGCTGTGTGGAAGCGAGAGAGAGAGAGAGAGAGAGAGATGATGACTGGTTGACTGGTCCAATTTTATCTACTCTTCCATGTACACCAGCAACCGAGCAGGTTAAAAAAGTGTATATATTTCGGTAGTCCAGCACAACTTTTTCTATCCATCTATCAATAATATGCTAATCTCGTCCAAAGCTTAGTTCTTCGCTTCCATTCCATTGATACATGGTTCATTGGTTGCAAACAAACTTCAAACACAATTGTTGTTTTTTTGTAACGATTCAATTTTTTGGTGAAACTTTGTTTGAAAATCTGAATCAATTAATAATAATAATAATGATGATTTGGTATCTTTTTGCGCATCTGTCGAAGGTGGTGTTACCATCTCCGATTTACCATTTACGTGAGGGTAAAGTGGAAAAAACAGGTAAATTTTTTTAATAGAGCAAGGATATATAAATATTCTGGTTTAGTAAAAAAAAGTTCTTGAAGTTGAAGGAATCTCTCTTTTTTTTGCATTTTTTGCATATAAAACAATTCAGATAAGAATGTGAGGAAAACATGAGAGTAAAACCGTTACTTTTTTTCCACCGTGCAAGCAAAGCAAGCCCGGGGTAATAAACCGCCGCCGAGAGTGAAGCTTTATTTTCCTTCTTCTTTTTTTTCTTTCAACAAAACTCAAAAACTTGTCGATTCACTCTTCTCTTCACAGCTATGCTGCTGCTGCTGCATAAAATGCAAAGCTGTTGCTGTTATTATAAAAATGCAAAAAAAAATCTGCTCGGGAGGTTTGCTTCTTTTTCTTTTATTGGTCTTCTTTGTAAAGGAAATTGAAACTGAATTAATGAACATATGGCGCAGTAACAATTTCTTTCTTTTTTTTCAGCCTCATTATTATCTGCCTACCAAATGTAAATGCATTTTATAAGGGATATATATATAATATAATATGATGTATTTAGCTATTATGCAAGTTTTTTGTAGGGTAGGCATCTACCTTATTCGCTTTTTATAATAACTGGTTTTTTGAGAGAATCACTGAAATCGATCTTTGAAAGAAAAAGAACGTTTCTTGTTCGCAAGTTGTTGGGTGTTGTTGTACGAAAGCAAAAATTGGTTGTGCTCTTTTTAGTAAACATACTATATAATATGAAGATGATATCACCAATTCTCAATGGGCTGATTATGATGAAATGAAATAGTTAAAAGACGATCTGGCCCCATTTTCACTTTGTCGTGAAGGTCTTTTGCTGCGAGTGTGGTTGAACAAAAATGTCACTTTCAAAACAGACAGGATTTGAAACTGTTATTCAACTTTTACCGCCACCGTGATGATGATGATGACAGAAAAAAAATAACAAAGCATAAGAACAAGTATTGTCCATGAAAGTGTTTAAAAAAAATACATGTCATCACTCTTTTTTTATATTATCATCGCCCATCTACAAAATGGTTTAAATTTTTTTCATACGTCATCATGACCGCATAATAATAGTCCAGTGGAAAAGTTCCGTATCAACAAGTAGCAGTAGTAGTACAGAAGCAAGTTGGCTAATTATAAAGTCAAATTTATCATTTCCCCTAAAAAATACGCTTATTATTATACAAATCATAATAATAAAAGAAAATGATATTTCGTTGTGAAAATACTGGATAACTGTACATCAGCAGAATAATAATAAAAATAATGTTATGTATAAATATTTATATCTGTTTTTCCTTAGAAAATACCCGAGTAACCAAGTATCCATCCAGAACAACAACGACGCAGTTTTTTTTATTTTAAAGTCCAGCAAAACTTTAATGTGTAATTATACAGTTGTATCATTTATTTATATATTGCGCCTCCTTTTTTCTCAGAAACCTGAATAACGTGAGCTAACTGTTGATCATGATGGAAAAAATACTGGTGTGTACATGGAATGTATTTAATCCCCAACAAAAATCACTTGAGAATTATTTCAGCATGACAGTTTAGCCCGGGGGTATAATAATAATTTTAAAGCCAAGTTTTATAATGGTAAGTATGTATGTACGTAGAAAATTTATTCTGCAAAGCCCATGCCAAAGGCAATTCCACAATGGAACAAAACCACAAAAATGTAGGTGGTGGTGGAACAAGAAAAAAAAATTTATTCGTTGTGTACCCATCTTGCTAAAAAATAAAAAATAAATGCACTCCTGTGTATATAAAGTATATATTATATACATACTTTGATGAAGATATATTTTATACCTTTTTATGTAAGTTACCTAAGCCAAGGATGGATAGCAGTAAAAACAAGAAGAATAAATACGTTTTCATCATTTTGTCGCGACATGGATATATTAACCAGGCTTCTTGTGTAGCTACATAATTTTATTCTTGCTGTACCACTTGTTATTATTGTTGCTGTATAATAGCTACATACATCTACTACCTACCTGTCGTCATACCAGTACCAGACATATTTTTCTTTTACTTTTGCCATTTTGCTCTGTGTACTCTGTATACATAACATACATGTTGTATTGTGCTAGAAGCGTCATATATTATAACATGATGATGCAGTACCGGCGCTAGCTATTTTCGGACCTGGAGCGGAAATTCAAAGTAGGGCCTTTAAAAACTACAAGTTACATTTTTAGATGATAATATGTTAATATTTATTTAATATCTACATTTATCTATGGTATAACTACGGGAGGGTGGCTCAGTGGTCTAACTCTTTTTGGTTTTCTGGTTTTTGGTCCAACGTTTATGGTGCTTGAACTTTAAGGTCTAAGGTTATTTTGGTCTAGGTATTTTAGGTAAATTTTAATTTATTTGGTAAAATTCGTTCATCAAACATTACTTACTTAATTAACGGCGATGATTCATTTACAGCATTTTACAACTTGTAAAATACAAGCTAGTTTGACGTTTTTAGCCTTTTTGCTTTTTTCAAGGCACTTACATTTTCTAAATGTTGTGTTCTAATAATTTGTCAAAAGGTCCATTTCAAACGCTTTAACAGAAATATTAAGTGTCCAAGCATGAGATCACCCAGTGCTTCATGAAACCAATCTGCTTAATGTCGGTCCTGCTATTCGGTCCACCAATAATACAATGGGTTGCGGTTGGCGAGATTTGTTGGTATATACTTAAGTTCAAGGTACCAGCTCCCAAGAACATCTGAACTGATTATTATGTAAAACTTGATGGTTGCTATCTAACATGGTGCTAATTAATATAGATTTACATGTAGCTGGTCATTCTTAATAGTTTACCTAAGCATAATAGACCAACGAATTTTTGGACCGTAAAGCCTTTAGACACTAAACATTAGACCAAATTAGAAGAACACAAAAAGAAGTAGACCACTTAGCCCCAGTCCCATAACTACAGTTTAAAAAATATGATACTTGGCTGAGAATTTGCGATTGGCAATTATATATTTTCTTTATTAATTGTGAACTTGAGGCAGCACAATTATTCAAATACAATATTTATTAAATTAATTTGTAACATATATATGCTGATACAAGTTATTTTAACTGACTTATACTTAAACTTTTCTACATTTAGCTGATACAAAACTTACAATCGATTTTTTATCGATAAAAGTTTGGAAAATGATCGCTCATTTGATGGAACAGTGATGGAACTCGTCCTCCTGGGAAGGATTGAGATCAAAATCAAATGCAGTTGGCATTTGCAAAATAGAGACTATTTATGTAAAATTGGCCGTGCCTATTGGCGAATCATTTATTCATAATTTTCGACCTAATCTGTCTTCTAAAAAATTTTTTCCCACCATCTACTCCATATAATTGGCCTTGGCTCTAAATAAAAACCAATTCCCAGACAACATCAAAACAAACAAATATCAAAACTTGAATTGAGCTTTGATCTCGGCTTGAACGATCCGAACATCTTGAAAACATTGTGTATGTCATTATGACTCCGATTCTGGTTTCAAAATACGTATTTTGATACTAGAGTCGAGATTACAAATTCCATAAAGTATACGGGCCTAATATTCGGCATATAAATAATAAACGATTCGGAAAGCAGTCGCAAATCGGATGGCGTGTCATTTCATTGTTTATACACAGAAATGACAACATTGAATACTCGCATAATGACAAGAATAGACTCTACACTTGACACAAGCATTCTCGACTTGACAATTTCAAGGAGAGTTGCTTCAGACAAATGAATAATGAATATACAAACATTTTCAAGCAAATGCAATGCAAGTACATATATACGTATGTGCTGCAATGTGTTAGTTACTCTGAGAGTCGCATGATTGTTGAAGGTTTTTTTTTATTGTCATCAAGCATTTCAGTTTTGGCGAAAACCCGACTCCGGAAGTCGGGCCTTCGGCCTGGTCGGGCCTGGTGCGGCTGCTCCAGTCGGAACCACCTTCCCGCCGGGTCTGTGATGATGTGATAATAATAATACACGCTTCTACAACAAAAAGGAGCACTCCTTTTTGCGCAAATACAGGAAGGCGTTTTGTGTGTGTTTGTGATTTGATGAGATATTTCTTTTTGGTTTGGAGCAACATCCATTAACGTTTCTCTAGAGCATAATGTGTGTATTATGTACACACTGGTATACACATAGATTTATATAAAGTTGAGCTAGAGCATCCCATCATCGCACAGCTATACGGGAAAGGGTGCAGTGCAACAGGTGTATGGATGGATGGATAAATAATGGACAAGTTGGAGAAGGAGCAACAATTTTTCATGTGAAGATTCACCCCTTTCAATGAATTTACAGGTATAATAATATCTCTGTGCACTCTCGCGTCAACATAACGTGAGCAGTGCACACACAAAAATACAACAGTAAGTATGCATGCATTCATCCATTATGCAAACAGGCAGAGAAGAGCCAGGAAAAAAAACTACCTAAAAAAAGTAGGTAGTTTTGAGTATTAAGGATAAAAAGAGTGGAATGTATACAACAGAGACAAGAGAGCATACCAAAAAGCAACAAGCACCGATATGATGATCATCATTATTATTAATATTATTGCATGACTTGCTTGTTATTTTTGCTGGTACATGGTAGTTTAATAGTTTTGCATGGCATTTGTTGTATGGAGAGAGCCACCAGAAAGAGATATTAAAATGGTGATGATGATCATCAACCATGATACTTGTTCTTCTGGTATGATGAGAAAATGTACAGGTAAAATACATGCATGCTTGCCTGCAGTGAGAAAAATGAAGAGTAATAAGAAGAAGGAGAAGAAGGAAAAAAAACATTTGGGCGAGACAACGAAAAAAAGGAGTAGTGGTACTGGTACTGGTGTGGGGAATCTGAATATTATATAGGGGCGGGGGTTGATTTTTCTTCAACTCTGCTTCAGGATTCTGCTTTGGGTTCTTCTTCTACTACTGCTGCTCATGTTGATGATGATGCTGCTGCTGGTGTACCAGCAAAAGGGTGAACGAACCCGATGAGGGTCATTATAAAAAGTAGCAGAATAAGAAACCACGAAGAAGAAGAGAAGAAAACGCAAAGGAATTACATTTATAAACCTGGATCCTTTTTGCTTCATGCTTTGCTCCGCTGCCGTCTTTGTGATCATCATCATCATCATCATCATCAAGATGAGCTCTTGATCACAGCAAACGTTATATTATCATCATGTAGCGTTGTTGTTCTACTACAACGTAAAAAAATGGATGGATGATACACGAAAAGACGTAATACGTATAAAAAAATACGAGAGAGATTGAAACATTAAGCTTTTGTGAAATTGTTATGTACGTTACCTTTTCGCTCTTTTTTTTTTGTTGTTGTTCTTTTGCTATTATATAAGCAAGTGTTTTAACAATGCCAGCTTTTATATATATTTTTTTGTTATCTCAACATATCCACAGGTTTTAAAAAAAATAATGCCTGGGGGAAAAGGGAAGATTTGCAAAAATCTCTCTCTCTCTCTCTCTCTCTCTCTGTTTGAAGGTTTCACTAATTTTATGCCCAGTGAAACGTTACCTCATCTCAACATCATCATCATCCTCCATACATTTTTTTTGTCTTCATCTCCCTCCATTGTTGTGTTGGATATTATTATTTTTTTTAAAGGAGGAGAACATATATTCTAACAGCGAATCAACGAAATGCATTTATATTGTCGTTGGATATATAACTATATACCTAGCTATTCAACAAACTTTTTGTAGTATGACTTGTGCTACTTGGCTGCTATGTTGTATAATATTTTATTCTGCTGCTGGTGGTGGTTGGTAGTGTGCATGGAACTTGACAAAGAACTTGACTGTGGAAATTGCATTACAACGGAGATTTGCACATGACTGAGTGCTTTTGTTATTAGCACAAATATATATATACCTACCTACATACATTCAATAATAATAATAATGTACAGTACACAACACACAAGTACAACTCTTTTTTTTTGTTACTTCACTATTTGTCATGTCATCATCATAATCAGCAACATGATCATCATGATCATGATTCAGACTTGTAATTACAATAGGTAAATATATCTACATCTGCTGTAAAATAAGGCCCGCAAAATCCATCCAATAAATTCTCACATCAGCAGCAGTACATTATTATTATTATTAGATGGGCATGCTGTGATTTAAAAAAAAAGATCATCTCATCCGCATTATAATATGCATAAAATTTTTTTAGGAGGAAGGCTGATTGATTTTTTAAAGATTTGATTTATAGGATCGTGATCCATCACTGATTCGACTTATTTTTGCATGGTTTTGCATTTCAACCAGGCTTTTGCTTGGGAATTTCCATTTTAATACAAAGGATGATGATAATAATAACATGTGAAGTGTGAACTGAAACCCTTCGAATATTATATTGATTGATGTGACCATCATCAATCTTGTATAGAATCATCCCAAGTTCAAAGCCACAATGGCATTATATAAAAATAATAAATGCATATACACTTCTCTATAATCCCAAACTTATAAATATAATCCCAAACTTATAACATTATCAACAATATATGGAGAGTAGGGGATTTAAAATAAATAATCACTCAACAATACTTGTTCATAAACTCATCATCATGCAAATCTACACAAACACTACATACAACTATTTTACTAATGTGTTTTATAGGGATGATCCGTAAATCCGTGAAGATGTTTATGTCTCCTTTTTTTATAAAAATAAAAGGATGAAAATAACAATATAATCATGATAACGTCTGTGCATGCAGGTATTGTATTTACATTGTACAATACACATGTTATTCATATATATTTTTTTACAATCTCTATTAATTTTATGGCATTGTTGTGTGTGGTATTGTTGTTTGTTTGTTTGCACTGTTCCGTCCGCTTTTTTTTAGAAACTGAGCGGCCTCCTTTTTATTATTTTAAAGTGCGCAATAAAAATAGTGCTATTTTTTCTGTTTTGTTTTTGTCTACTGGTTTTTTTTTCGTCCAGTTAAAAAAATATCTGCATTATTATCAAACCTTCTCATCTGAATTAGTTACGTACGTGGATAAAATATTTCCTCTTTTATTTTTATTTCAATGTTATGTCATTTGCACAAAAACAGACGTACCTACCTACACAAAGTATACATGGTATACCTCTGAGATTGTAAATGATGATAATTTTATTTTTTTTATGATTTGAATGCTAAAAATAAAGTTATTGTAAAATTAGAGTTCATGGGATGGTATATAGGTGCTGCTGTTGCTGTTACTAATACAATAATTGGTAAAAGGGTTGTCAGTTACATTTTTATTTAGCATAATCATCATAATCTCTCACAATAACAGCTAGTATTTTAGTATTTTCATTAGATAACATAGTCATCAGAGAGTGGGTCTGCTGGCTTTAAAAAATACCTATTAAGCTTTAGGAACATGTAGAAAGATGAATGAGTAATTTGGGTGTACTACGTACAGTGTACTGTACACACAGACAAAGGTACACACAAATTGTCGCACTATCCATTTTCCTGTGTGCTTCAAGTCCACAATTTCCTACGAATATCTACCTATCCACATTATTATTATTATTATTATAGTTGATAATTCTAATGCTAAAATACACCTGTAAACATTTTATCACTTATGTGCAAAAACTAAAAGTAAACTATCGTTTTTTTGTGTGCTGTGCTCTCTGGGATGATGATGATGAGATGACGATATAAAATATAAACACGACGACGACCACCAAATATAATACACGAACAAATGTTCGAGTCTATTTTTTTTTGCATGATTACTTTTTACGTTCATCATCATCATTATTATCATGAGACAAGACATCTTTCACCCATTCCATCTCTCTCTCTCTGAGTCTCTCACTCACTCAACCTGTGAGCAAGTCTGACACTCTTGTGGCTTTTGTTTGATTTTTTTGTGTGTATCTTTGAATAGGGCATCATGATAATATATCATCTTTTTTATGACTTTTTTTTCTCTCCTGACACTCTATTAATAAATGGAGTTAACACACATACCCAAATAATATATATATATATATGTGTACACTCTCTTGCATAAATTACACTTCCAGTCAAACACGAGATATATACATTTGTACCTCAGTTTTGTTAGATTAAATGTTCATGTGAGAAGTACGGGCTGGATAATGTGATGGCAATAATAATGAATGATGAATAATCTCGTGTGTGAGAGAGAGATGAAGAAGTAGGGTGGGATCGGTAAATGGTAAAAATCATCATCATCATCATCATTAGCAGTTTCGCAAGGTTACGGTGTTAGCCAGCTGAAAAGTATAGATGCACACAATACGACGCTATTTGCTATAACATCAACATTTATGCAACCCCCAAAAAAAGAGTTAAAGTTCCAAAGGATGAGGATGATGAGTTTGCATTTCACTATTGACTTTGACAACATCACAAAAAAACGAAATGAACGAACAAGCTTCAAAGTCTCTCTATAAGCTATATTTTTTATTTTTGAGTAGGTGTACCTAACCAGATTTTCAAAAGGAAGGTGTGAATACTTAAATCCCAACGTATAAAATGCGTCTCCTTAATTTTTTATTGCATAAAAAAAAAGATTAAGCTTTTAAATGATGTAACCTATTATGAATGTTGAAAATAAAATTGTACAACAGGGTGTAATATTAAAATATAAAAAACAGTTCAATCAATAAATCTTTTTTTTTTAAATCCACTTGATTTAATCTTGAGAATTTTTCCAAAAAAAACTGTTGACTCTAACTTGTTGCGTTATAAATAAATAAATAAAGGAGCATTGATGATGATGATGATGTGATCATAGTTTCCCCATTTATATTTTTGCCCATCTAAATTCACTCCAGCAGCTTCTACGAATTTTAAGAAAGAGTGAATGGCATGGTGACAAGAATTTCATGACTTGCTTTCTTCTCTCTTTGCTGTCTATTGTCTCTCTCGTCCCCAAACCACTTAAACACGTAGCCGTACTTACAAGAAAAATGTTATAATAATAATAATAATAATAAAGTTTGTATCTCTTTTATACTTTGAAGATATTATTACAGGCATGCCGTCAAAAGAGAAACTGTGTTTTTGGAAGCAAAGTTCATGTCACTGCCATCATCACACGACGGACAGAAAAAAAGGAATATTTTATGGTAATACCTTCCTTCTCACTTATTATATTACTCTGGCTATATAATAATGTATCAATGTACCTATCTATAATATATTACGATATGATCATAAAACACGTACGTACGTATCTTCAAGAAGCCTTGACTCACTGGCTTATTAAGCGGAAAACCATGTGTCGTCGCGTAATAGCAAATGTGACAAAATCCTTGTTTGTAGGTACCTATCTATATCTATTTGAATTGGAAAGTTTGATAGGAAAAAGATGAAAGAGTAGAGGAACATGTGTGTGTAGGAAATCCGCATCCTTCTTAAACATGTTGATGGGTATTACAATGATATTCCAGGAAAGCCATAACCTGAAGAGGATGAAACTGGTGGTACATAAAATTACTGTCATTTTGAAATGAGAAATAAAAAAATATATATATTTTCTTGACATTTGACAAACAAGAAAATTTCACCCCTTTTTTTATCCATTTCAGCCTGTCACCAGTAAGCACCGTAATAATAATAATAATAATAAAAGGACATTACAACCCCAAAAAAAAATGTAATATTTACAAGATTACAAGTGGCCAAGGCCATGTCAAAGATGTTTTAGTGAGATTCCAAAATATGTTTACATGCATTCCATTCTTTTTTTATAAATGTTAATAAAAAAAAGTAAGTTGGTAGGTATTTACACATTTAAATAATATATTTATTGGTCTGCAAAAGATCAAATCATGACTGATGAAAATACCGGATAAAAAAAGTAAACTTTAATGAATGTATTGAGATCATTGCATTGCACAGCCACACACTACCTATTGAACACGCACGCTAATAATATGACGAACATATACTACAAAATTCTACTTCTTCTTAAGCTTATGTCCTTGTATTATTTATTTTTGCTTGTTACAAAAAAAAATAAGTATATCTCTGTATATTTTTGTACGTGTCAACATAATTTTCAAAATGTTGAGAATATTAAAGAGGCATGTTCAAAAAAAAAATGTTTATTGGATTGAAACCAATTTATGATTTACTATTAAAATATGTAAGTATTTATATTATTTCTATGCATCTGATAGGCTGCTACTGGTACACGACGATATCGCAGCAGCAACGTTTTTTTATGGAGTAAAAAGAGATTGTGAGTCATGTTGTGGTAGTACAGGAAGCATGGATGAATTTGCAGATTTTTTTTGGATCCACACCCAACTTTTAACCAATTCACAATTTCATACTACTTGTTGCTTAATAGCTATATATCTATCTACCTATGTATCTATTTATATATATCTCTAATGTAGGTACATACGACATAACGACAATTCTTTTTTAGCGTGTCTGTATAATTCCAAGTAGCATTGTTAGACAAAGAAATCCTTGCTCGCTTGTCCAACAACTTAAGGGATTCCGTTTCAAAGCTCAAACTAGCGATTATGAACGTCTCTGCTCTCTACTGACTACTACCGTAGTGCTTACACTATACTTGTTGTAGTTGTAGCAGAGATATTTTTTATACTGTAATCAATATACATACATATTTTTATACAACGTTTTTGGTGGAGCTTGGAACAGATGAAACGGCGGTGGTGATGAATTTTTTGGTTGAACATTTTATTTCAAGGTTGGCTCATGCTGATATATTTATGCAGGAAAATCATTAGGAATTCATGGTACGATTATTATTATTAAACTGACAAAAAAAACTGCAGCAAATCAAAATCAAAATGATAGATACATAAGTATATGTATACCTATTTGTGAATTTAAATTGAGAAGTAGTATAGTTGTTGTAGTGGCAAGTTTATTCACCTTCTTTTGATAGAGATGACCTTGTAAGTAAAAAAAAATGAAGCATGATCTTAATGAGACAACTTAATTTTTTTCACTGGGAATGAATAAACAATTGTTTCATATATTTTTTTGAAAAAAGGTATAAATTTTCTTAGGATTAAAATGTGGACAAACTCATTTTTCAAAAAAGTAAATACAAATGACAACCAGAACAAATAATCTTGTCACATCACAAACCCCCCAAAAGATCGTGGGTAAAAATTTGGCTAGTTTAATTCAACTTTAATTACAACATACATTTGTTTGCAGTAAAATAAAATATATTACATAATGATTATATCATCATCAACTTAAACTGTTACGTATTTATCCCATACGCAAACACACGCAATGTTATTATTTTATAAATTATCCATTTATCAAGTTATATAAGCACATAAACTACTTTTAAAAAATCCTTCCTTCCTATAAACATTTTTTTAACAAATGACAACCAGAACAAATAATCTTGTCACATCACAAACCCCCCAAAAGATCGTGGGTAAAAATTTGTCTAGTTTAATTCAACTTTAATTACAAAATACATTTGTTTGCAGTAAAATAAAATATATTGCATAATGATTATATCATCATCAACTTAAACTGTTAAGTATTTATCCCATACGCAAACACACGCAATGTTATTATTTTATCATTAATCCATTTATCAAGTTATATAAGCACATAAACTACTTTTAAAAAATCCTTCCTTCCTATAAACATTTTTTTCCCCATGCATTATCTATCATTTCTTCGAATCGGCGTTTTTGTTCCGTTGTTTCGTAAAAAAATATATGAGAAAAAAAATGAAAGAAAGAAAGATTAATCATCACCGCCATGATTATGAGCACCACCGTCATCAAAATGATCATATTCACAGAAAAAAATGATTTATTTTATGAGGTTACCGTAGAGGTTTTCATAAGTTTTCTCTTTAAAATAAAAAAAGTCATATTTTTATTATTTTTTATATTTTTTACCGAATCGTTCCTATAATGTCGGGAAATTACTCATGTTTGAAGCATGTTATCATTAGCGTCATCATCATGATCGTATAATCATTTTTTTTTTGTTATTGTTTTTATAAATGTAGCAAGACTACTGTGTGGAGTGGAGTAGAGTTTGGAGTTAATGCAGAGCAGTAAATATTTTTCGTACGTACTACGTAGTACTCAACTTGATATTATGCCACACAACATCCGCGCGCGGCACAACTACAGTAAAATATATATTCGCGGATACATTTTTAATCTTCATGTAATATTTTTTTTGTTCCTGGCTCTACTCAACTCTGTCAAAATTGTAATTCTACTAAAAAGTTAAAACATCTAAAACGCGAATTGAGCAATGCTACATATTTTTTTATTGTCGTCCTCCCTCAAAGTTGGGTGGAGTGGAAAAAAATATTATGAGATTCTTTATAAGCCACAAAGCTTCATCACTCAACCAAAGGAAGAAGCAAGCCCAAAAAAAGTTAGTCTCTCTTACTCAGCTTTTTTACAATCATTCTATCTCTCTTCATATTTCTCACCATCATTATTATTATCATTTTCTTCCGATAAAAAAACATAAAAAGAAAGAGAAGAAATGTAAGAGATTTTCTTTTCTTTTTACTTTTGAAAAAATATTTTTCTCTCTCTCTCTGGCTTTTTTCATTTTTCTTTCATTTTTCTTGATTGTCATTATTATTATCATGCAAAAGTTGAATGTATTTTTATTGTCCTACACAAAAACATTCCGCAGGAATATATGTGTATCATCATCATGAGAATTGCACACGTGAAGCACGTCAACAGGTAGTTGTTGTTGCTGCTGTTGCTGCTACACAGGTAGCTATGGTAAATTACCTTATGCGGCTAAATGGATTATAACACTGCTTCTCTTTTATTTTGATTTTTTTTCCCAAAACCCCTTCTTCTCTCCAAACAACAATGACAAAAAGCAAAATAGGCATAGCATGATGCATGCACACACAAAAAAACATTTTTGCTGCCATGTATCCATAATATGTAATTTTCTTTGCGAAACACAACAACGTCTTCTTTTTCGTGCTCTCTCATTGTCTTTTAACTTTTTTTTTCTTCTTTAAATTTTCAACCGCAACCAGTCATTTCTTTTTTTACAGGAATTTTACACGAGAAACAACAGCATTTTGCGTATTGTGTACAATTCACTAGTCTAAGGTTTTTTTCCCCTGTGCAAAGTTGGAGTATTTAGTGAAGAAAAAAAAATTGATGATGATGTGGCGGCCAAAATACATAACCATTATTACGTCGTAGCGTAGTAAGCAAGTATGTATTATGGTATATGTAATAGGTAGGTAGGTATTGTATGGATATAAGTATAAATATTTTTACTGGTGTTTTGCTAAATCACTCTAACCAGTTTTTTTTTGTTCGCCACCACCACCACCGCAAAAAATATTTATGTGGCGGCCAAAATACATAACCATTATTACGTCGTAGCGTAGTAAGCAAGTATGTATTATATATGTAATAGAGGTAGACAGGTAGGTATTGTATGGATATATGTATAAATATTTTTACTGGTGTTTTGCTAAATCACTCTAACCAGTTTTTTTTTTCTTGTTCGCCACCACCACCACCGCAAAAATATTTCCCCTCTCTTTCGTGAGCAGAGGCAAAGAGGCTGGTTACCACAAAAATTCACCGTTATTTTTTTCATACCTGTCTTTTTACCTGTGTGTGTGAGTTTTGTGTGCGTGTTATGCTTATGCATGAATAATATTACTATATAATACATTGTTGTACGGATAGTATAGGAGCATTAGCAAATATTATCTTATGTTATGATAAATACGTAGATTGTTGCTATGGTAATATCCATATATTTATAATATATTACGTGTACGTTTGTTCAACAGATTTTTTTTTTGGATGTCCGATCCTACTTTAACGTCGTCATAATCATTTGAATTACTACATGTAGGAAATTTGCACATGATTAGAGCTAGCACTCAAAAAAACATTTTCTCCACAGTAATGTATCATGGATATATTATTGTATATATTTTTTGTGCACAAGTGGGTTAGGTTATAAAAAATACAAAAGCAACAATACTCTGTACCTATAATATCCCATTGTTCCTATATAATAATATGCATGCGAATTGATTTATCTTTTTCCTATGCTCCAATCTTTGGTTATCCTTTTATTTTATTTTTTTGTTCAATGTTTGCACAAAGAAGGTTCTAAATAAAATGACATCAGCAGCAGCATCAAAGATTATTGTTGACGTGGCTATTGTCGTTCAATGTCTTGTTTTGGGTACTCTTCCGTGTGGTTTTTTTTCTTTCTTCTTTGCTTCCTTTGCTACACAGATACCATTTAATCTTTGGCTATCCAACTATATATATTTACAGTAAATGATACCTAATACCTATAAAATATACGTGTTATATTAAACTTTTATATATCCCAGCAAAAAAACTAATTTTATCCATAAATATTGACTAATCCTATGACTGTGCTGCTGATATTAAATGAAGTGGTAATATCACGTTCTATGAAACGAAATAAAAACGTCTCCATAAATTTACAATGCTTCAAAGTATTTTTTTATCTTAAAAAAATATTAATTGTCTTCCAAGGAACTTTGAAGAGGAAGCAAAAATATAAGACACTTAATTTCATTGTTTAACTGTTTGTTTAAAAAAAAAAGAAGGATACGACGTTGAGGAATGACGATGATGATTATATCGAACACGATTTTTCTCTGTTTGAACAAAAAAATCCTATAAATGTAAAGTATGTATAAAAATACGTATATATACCTTTTCCATTTATTCTATGTGTTTTATGAAAAATTCTTATTTTTTGTTGAGTTTCATGGGAGTAAAGATAATACAGAGTAAATTTCCTGCTAAACAGTCTCATGTTTTGTTTGTCAATTCCAAAAAGAAAATTGTGTGGAGCTGATGGAGCAATAAATATGAAAAAAAAGATGGTAAAGATGATTCATAAAACTCGTGTGTTTAGCATGATAGCTTGTCATGTCATGTGTGATGCTGATGATATTACCAAGCTACATAATAATCAAGTTTCATCTGCCTTTCAATATATTTTGTTTAAAAATATATCTATTTGATAAATTATGGCGTACAAGAAAGTCGTTGTTGAGGGAAAGTGGATTCTAAGAATAATATCAGGTTGTTATTAGTTATTAGTATTGTTATATTTACAAGTGATAGGTAGCCTTTTATCAGTAGAAAAACTTGTAAAGTGTCTTTTGATGATATGTTAAGTTTGGAGAGGCATGTGTTTCTTGCGTAGCTTTGGACATTGACATACAAAAACTGGACAGTGGAAATAGACAAGGAGCTTGTTCTTCTGTTGCATTATTGCATGAGCAAAGGGAAATATGAAATAGAAGCTATTTACTGTCATAACCATTCAAACTTTCTTCTTTTTTTTCTTCAAAACTGCTCCCTTCATTATTGGGATTTTTGAAGGGTTCAATCAACTAACAAGTGATCCATGAATTGAATGACAAGGAGGAACGGACAAAAAAAATGTGAAGAAAAGGAGTATCCTCATCAAACAATGAATTTAACTTGAGCTCCAACAAGCAAACCTGAATACAGCAACACGCACACACGCTCTATATTTTGGTTTTGGACTCTCCAACAATCTCAAAAGTTTTTGAGGGAGTTAAATAAACAGGGTTTAAACATATAAGTTTTGGTAAATACAGATGATAATGATGATGTGATGGTTCATCAAGTCAGCGACTGCACTTATTTAGACACTCTTTATTTTTTTCATGCATTGCTTACTTTAAAGTATATAATGTCTCTTCAAATTAACCCGAAACAAGAGCAAAAAGATGGAGAGACACTCACTCATGTGCCGTGTGTGTATCTCTTGCTACTTCCTTGTCATTTACCAACTCTCCATTTTCCCTTTTCTGCTTGAAAATAATAGACCCTTAATAAAAGTTGATGAGGACGGTGAAGATGATGATGATGACCCTGGACTACTTAAAAGAGAGCAGCCAGCCACACACTTAACAAAGTAAATTGAAAACGGAAAAAAAAGATGAAGGTTTCAAATTCAGGGAATTATTTAATGCAAGAATGAGTGAGGGAGGGAGAGAGAGAGAGAGAGTTGTTTAAAAAATAAAATAGCGTTAGTTTCCTGCTTACATGTGTGTACCTGAGCTACCTCAACAATAAACAGGAATAAAAAAAAAGTTTCCTGCTCCTCTCTCTCTCTCTCTCTCATATAAATGGTGTGTGTGTGTGTTTGTTTGTGTACCAGATTTTTATTGCATCTCTCTGCTCCTGCTATGTTTCTAATTGCACCAGTAAAAATATCCATCCACTCATTTTTATTGCACCTGTGGCATGCATGCATGCAATCCATGTATTGCCATGCACACACATGGCTGTTTTGCTCCTGGCTATTTTCTAAGCTTTTGCTTTAAACAAAATAAAAATGGTCCTCATGGAAATAAAAAAAGCTTTTAAAAAGACAAAGGGACCTCTCTCTACGGAAAATATATGTACCCTTCCATCATATCCACATCCACCCAAGAGGCAAATCAACTTTTCTTTATATATTTTCGTGGGGTTGTATTTTTAGTTTTGTTTTTATACCAGACTTAAAGATAGAAAGATAGATGAAAAATATTAATTGATAGAAATTTTCATACACTTTCTTAATGACAAACCAGTGAATATTGAGAAAAAATAAAGAAGAAGAGAGGAATCGGGATTTTGGTAGCTGATGAAAAAAGGACCGTTTAACGACCATTTTTTTCAGCTTGTAATATTTCCGCATGGATAAGAAGGCATTCAAGTGTAACATGTTCCTTTCTCACTCTATTTTTTTTGAACAAGGTGCAGTGGGAAGATTGCAATAAAAGTAATTTGATATTTGTCTGTGTGTACATAGCATTTACGCACTTTCACGCCAGCTTTACAAGACAAATTTTGTTTCTCTACATGTTTTTCTTCTTTCTTTCTATTTGCTACCCTTTTTCAAGTTGTCGCCCGTTTAATGGCTTTTGTTTTTTTTCATTTGTTTCACACACAAACTTGTATACTTTCCCACGACGAGTCTCTCCATCTTTTTTGTTTAAAAAAATCAATTAATTATTTATTGGAAATTTTTTCCCAAAAAAATGAAAACTGTACCCAGATATTTTTTTCTTCATTTTTTAGGGAAAAAAATAAGACAAAAGGAGATAACTTTCCGTCATTATCACCACCACCACCATCATCATCTCCAATATTTTTTATTGGAACGATTTATAAAGGAAAAAGGGATGACTTCAAAGTACCTTCTCCTCAATGGAATCTTTTTGAGAGATCAGATCAGAAAAAGACCTACCGCGCACAACAACAATCCTTTTATTTCCAAGGGAGTGTGTATAAATCATTACACATTTTTTTTCTTCTTGTTGAATGGAATTATAAATTATATACCGTTTTAATAACAAGGGAATATAATATTTTTTATAGATATTTTATTCGGAGTTTTGAAAAGAAAGCTGGAAGATTCTGTTGTTTTTTTTTTGGTGTGTACAACTTCACGGGAGCATGAAATGAGGAGCGACAGGTCAAAAAATGTAATTAATAAGATTGGATAATATCCTGATTTACTGTTTTTCCAAAACAAAAAAGGGAATATGGCAGTAGCATGACGTGCACCCCCATCATATTATCTTCATCATGCCACCAGGAAGGTAGTTTAAATTTATAAAAAAAGGGTTTCTATATCTGCTATATGTACATAATATAGCGTGCTTCTAAAATTGGGCATAAAATAATACAGTGTTTGTGTTGCATGTGGGTAACATGTTTTATTTTCTGGACAAGAAAACAGCAGCAAAAAAATAATAACATAAAAATTTCTTGGCTTTCTTTGCATGCGACTCGATACCTATGTGCATGCGTATGCTCTCGTTTCAATGACTTGTCCTGTGTAAATCTCAGCTTTTAACTTTTTTTTTTCTTCTGGTTAAAAAAAATGAAACAAAAAATTGTACACGATATGAGATTTATAGCCCATCATCAGAAAGAATAGAGGTAGAAAACATACGTGTCTTTTTAAATTGCCTCTGTGTATTTTCCATAATAATGCCTTGAGTCTTTTTATTTACTGGATCAACCTAACTGGAAAATATAAAGTTAGATGAATGGTTAGATTACAAGACTTTTGTATATCAAGTACTCCTACTACTACTACTAACCCTTATCCTTTATTATTATCAGGATCATTACATTTCATGATGACTTTTTTCTCTGAGGGAACAGTAAGAGGGTCCCTCCGGTAAAAAAAGTCACTTTTATCCAGGGGCCCTTTGTAGCAGATGTGTTTAATCCCTTAAAACATTATTGTACAAGACTATCTCTATAAACCCTTGCAGCAGTTTTACACACAATCATTGTGCCTCTATCAATTTATTTACTTGTTTTTTTAGTGGAGATGTAATCAAAATTACATGGAATTCGCCAATCACTTGAATAATTTTTTTTATCTATGAATCTTTACCGTCTCCATAAAATAATGCATAGTAAAATGGAGTAGCTATTAAGGAGAGATGGAGAATGACGTGGAGCAACCCACAACATAAAAACAGAAGAGAAAAAAATTGTCTTAAGCAGCATGGCTTACATAAGAATCCAGTCATAACAATTAAGTACATGTCAAGTTTACATGATGATAAGATGCATTTCTCTCTCTCTTTCTATTCTGTAATGCGTATATAGAAAGTGAGTTAATGAAGAAATTAAATAATCCTCCTCCTGTGGAACACTATACTTTTGCAGTTAACAGTCAAACATATTGAATGAATCACCTTGATCTTGATCTTTCTACTCTCCCTTCTTGCTCCACTATTCTCTCTACATATCCCTATTATAATTCTACTTTTCGCTCATCTTCATCCATATAACATGTAGGTATACATCTGTGTGTACATCCGAAAAAATCGTGATAATACAAAACCAGTTGACATAATAAAAACAAAAAAAAGAAGAAGAATGGAAACAAAAAGTTTTTAAACTAGTTTTCATCTTCTCCTTTTCTCTCTTCATTTTTACCGCACCTTTTTATTTTACGCACAAAAAAACTAGTTTGTTCAAAGAGAAGAAGAAGATAAAAAAAAACACTTTTTATTGTTGTCTTGGTGTACTATGTAATACTAGGTATATATATATATTATTATTGTATAGCATTCTTCTTTCCAGAGTCGAGATATATATATATATTTTTGTAACTTTTTGGTTTATCTTGCGCCAAACAAGCAATTGTAAACCTTTTGTCTTTGAGCACACTGCATTAATACCGTACACACAAGTTTTATACTCTGTCACACTCAAGCCTCATGATTGTGATTATGGTTGAATTAGTAAACGTGGTGATGCTCAATATGTCCAGGTTTTGGTTCATCATCATCAGCAGCAGCAGAGCACGAGAGAGTCGGAGATAAACTAGAGAGAGATACCTGCAAGGTGCATCCTTTTGATTAGCGCAAAAGGATTACAAATAAGCCAACAACAACAACAAAATACAAGAGTGTAATATATTATGTATGTATATATTTGTATTTGTAAAATATATATACAAGCAAGACTAGCGGTCGAAACGGGCAATGTGACCTTGGCAACTGGGTTTTTGAAAAATAGGTAAAAAAAAAACTCGTTTGCATACTTTTATAGCCTGGCAGCCAGTATGAAAAAAAAAATGTTTCAAGCAGTGAGATATTATAGCTGATTATGTTGATGATGATGATGATGATAATATAAAACAGTACATGATGCTTGTATTGTATTTGAATGCCACCACCATATCGACAAAAAACGGCAACGACAAAATATCCAAAGGTGTACAAAATATCTTTCTGCAAAGGCAAAAAATAGAATGATGATCATCTTCTTCTTATTCTTTGCTTGATCGTCCGACACGCTGCTGCTCTGTTTTAAACGTGTGACAGACTTGTACCATCCAAAAAAATATATCTACCTATCTATCTTCTATGCAGATTATTGTAACTGGAGGCAGGAGCTGAGCAGTATTTTACATTGTCGTCGTGTGATGCACAAAACCAGCGTCATCCTCACAAACCAAGCCACCAAAAAGGAGAATCTTTTTTTTTCCTCAACAGATTACGTTATAAATATAACTGGGACCACCACCATGGACCAAAAGTATTACCAGCACAAAAAATGCATTCAAGTTG
>JAITYZ010000870.1:0-10311 GCA_027744595.1 Paronellides praefectus
AAAAAAACCTACTGCATTAAATATATACACAACATATTGGTTAGGACAGGGACATGAGTACAAAACAATAGAGTACTAAAATGGCAAGAAAATCATTAATAATTGCATTACTATGGCTTGGTTAGTTTTGATGGTAGCAGCACTCTGGTGGTGGTGGTGGTATTAGGAGAGGATATTATTGTTTGCGTGTGTCATGTAATATATTATTTTCCCCGGGAGAATTCTCATGCAGCTCTCTTTTACCACCACCCACACAGACACTGTTGCGGCTGGCAAGACAAAAAAAATTATTATGACTTTACTTCTTTTTTTTCTTGAGTTTGTCAATTTTTCCCCAAATGTTTCTTCTTACTTTTTTTTGTGTCACCATATCATCATCATCCTAGAAAAAAATGCATTTTCTGCAAAACCCTTTGTTATATGATTATTACCATTGGGATGACAATTATGAGTAAAAAAATGAGTGTAAGACAGCTTAACAAATAATATTCAACTCTCACACAGCTTGCAATATATACTTCCTTTTCTTTGCATCGACATCCACAATAACATCATTGCATGGAAAATAGCAATAATTTTTTTGGTCTGCTTTTCAAAAAAAAAATGAGGCCAATTGCATTTACTCTCTCTCTCTCTCTGGTATAAAATATATAGGTATAGTAGTTGTTGTTAAGTAGGCCTATCTAAATACTTAGGAGATGAAGATGATGGGATGAGACTGAAACTCACAAGCTTTGGTAATAATGTCGCGCCATGCCACTTAAAGCTGAATAAGTTGACCACACAGTCATGTCATACAATAATAGTGTGTGCATTGAGCATTGGAGCCATTGCAGCAATAATAATAATAATAAGCCATCCAAATCCCATGGCAATGTAACATTGCCAATGTTGTTTGTGTGTACAATGCAATATGCAGCAAAAGAAAAAACATATCTATCCTTTACGACCATACTGGGCAAAATGCAATCGTAAAAGGATTTGAGCAGACAACTTGAGTCAAGTCAACAGTGCAAATCCTCAAAAAAAAAGTATTAAGCCAGCCATTTTTGAATTTCATTCAATCCCATTTTCCTCTCTCTCTCTATTTCTTGACCAAACTCAACTTTATCTTGATTATATTGTCCATTTTGCCAGTTTCTCTTGATATTTAGCGGCGTGCGTGGGTCAAAATCTTAAAAGATGCTATCTCCACGGCGACAACCAAGTACAAATACGACAATGTTTTTTTCCTTCTTCTTCTCTCTCTCTTTTGTGAGTTGACTTGAATATATAGCTATTTGTCACACCATTTTAGTAAAATTATCACACGAAGATGAACAAGCTAACAAGGCTAAAAAAAGTGTATACGCTTACCTATCAATCCATCCATCCCAGCGGAAAAAAAATCCATTCAAAAAATACCCCCACCAAAAAATGTAATTGTTGTCGTTGTCACAATCACAAAGTAATTGCCATTTTAGATAGCCATAATATTTGTCACTTGTCACCATAACATACATGGAATGATCACAATTATTTTGCTCTACCTTTGCTCTATCTTTCTAGCGTGTTTAGTCTTTCTATCTACTTATCTCTTTGTCGTCTCTCTCTCCCTCTCTCTCACTGTACAAATCTTTAATTGGATGTCCTTCCTCGATTTTTACCGTTGTCGTTGTGTGCAGTATTTTTGATGGGATGCGATGTGATGTCGGCAAGGCTATCATAATATTATTTGATTGTCTCGTTTGGCAAAAAATGGAGGTCACTCCCTCCCTCTCTACTTCATTTTCTTTCAGACTTGAGATCTGTGATGATAAGCCACATTTGTAATAATATAACACATAATGATATCCTTTATGGATGAACCCCAGAGTCCTGAGAAAAAAATAAAATTACAGATATCCATTTTGCTTATGGTGATGATGATGATGATGCTCTTGCTGCTGAGAGAAGCTATCCAATAAATTCGGAAATTCTATCAACAAGTTTGAAACTTTACGACTTTTTAAGAGATCACTTGGGTTGAAATCCTTTCGCCCCTTTTTTACTCTCTCTCAATAAAGCCAAGCATATGCCTGTGAAAATGGCTAATGGAGGCTATAAAAACGCAGAGCACGTCAAAAGCTTGAGCATACACGAAGGTATATAGATATACATATCCCCATATTATGCATTATTTAGAGAGATGTCTTTGATGCTTTTCTACTACTTCTATGCTGAAAGATTGAACAAGCAGGGGAAAAAAGTTTATCTGTTTTACCATTCAAATAACAATGCACGTTATTATTCATCCAGCCAAACAATGTATTCGTGATGATGATGATGATGAGAGTTCGACGAAAGCTGAGCAGAGCAATAATGGAAAATGTGAGTTTTATTGTTATTGCTAATTATTGCCGTAAGCTTGGCTCATGGAGGAACAATTGAGTCGAGTTTGTAGAGAATGAACAGCCAATACATTTTATTTTCATTATTTATTGGCCAAGCTCGTCTTTCAAGTTTCAAATGTACCATTTAAAATTCCAGTCTCGCGGGCGCGAGTAATTTCGCAAAATTTGAATATTCTGTTCCCGTCCAAATGAATTATTTTTATTGTTATGTGGATGTATGCAGTTACGATTGCTTCCAACAATAAAGCTTTTGTCGTGACGTGACAATGAAATTTTTGACACTTTCAACCTGCTACGTACATAATACATGCATGCATCATCTCATAATACAATGATGATGATGATATTGATTGCCATCTTGTATGATTCACTGTAAGAATATATTTTCTTATACAGGTATACTATTTCCATTATGGCTTATGACTTTTGACAGATTTTGATGGAATAAATTTGGAAATGTAAAAGAAATATAGAAAAAAATGTTGAACAACTGATTTTTCTAGTGAATATGATGTGACGTGTGTGAGTGAGTGAACCAACGTTTTTCTACAAATAAATCCATGGATTGAAGGTGATGTGGTGTGGTATACCTATCTACATTCATTCCATATATTATACTGGTTGTGATGTTGACTGATAGGCTTTCGGGTGAATCTGTGCGAGCTGTTCTGCTATATATTTTTATGACATGACATGACACAAAGTTGAAATTGATTAATGGCTTGAAACATCTTAATCCAATAAGGCATGTAGGCAATATATATTATATGATATGTGTATAAGGTAAACTATAAATATATAGCGTTGCGTACAAAGAGTTTTGTGTGAGTAGTGGAGTCAGTGAGCAAATAGATGAGGGCAATATTTCTTACGTCGCCGTCTTACGTTTTTCGCCTGCTCCACTCCAAACTCGAACAAAAAAGAGGAATGCTGATATACTTTGTGGTGGTGGTGGTGAATTGTTTGTGAGCACAATAATAATCAGTTTCAGGAGCAGCACAAGAAAAAAGGTACTCTAGATGGATGGATATGGTTGAATTTGTGGTGGTGGTGGTAGTGGCGGCGGTGGTAAACCGGTTCATTGGCTGATGAGATGATGTTGTTGAATGCAGGGCAAAAACGTCGACAAGATGCAATGCAACCTGTAAAATATTTTTGTATTGGTATTATTGCAAGTTGCAAACTAGAAGAATGCTTATATGCCCAGTGGTCATTTTTTGCAATATGATATGATTTTTGATAAAATATGCAATACTTTCTGGTGCGGTGGTTGTGAATTATTTTTGTGACCTTAGCCTTCCCTCAGGGCATCAACATCGGAAACGATATGGCAGTTTTGTAACTTATTAAGCAAGCAAGCAGCACATAATAAGCTAATAAGTTATTAAACATTTAACAGAGAAGAAGTGGAAAGCTCACAAATTATGTGATAAAACTGCAAAGGAGAGAAGGTTATTAAAAAATTGAGCGAATATCGAATTTGATTGAATGAATTTGGGCACCAGGAATCGTTGTCGTCGTATTTAATGAATGTCTCTTCATTAGAATATCATGCTAGGATATTAGGTAGCTATGGTTATCTTCACAACTTATGATTAAAGTGATTAATTGAATCCTTCTTGGAAACTGACGTGTGCGGTTATTTGGTTTTGTTGGTGGATTGGATTTCTGCCGTTCGTTCGCTGCTGCTGCTGCTCTATATCTACAAATCTACTCTTGATACTTTTTTTAATGTTTGGAAGGGTGTCTACCTTTCTGTGAACATATAAAATGTTGTACATCTACTACTTACATAGGCACTCATATTTATTGGCAGAGTCAAAGAAAACTATGCAAATATAATGGGTTAAGTGACACACAAGTCAAGTGAGTTGACTTGATCAAAATATCACAACTTATGATTAAAGTGATTAATTGAATCCTTCTTGGAAACTGACGTGTGCGGTTATTTGGTTTTGTTGGTGGATTGGATTTCTGCCGTTCGTTCGTTCGCTGTTGCTGCTGCTATATATCTACAAATCTACTCTTGATACTTTTTTTTAATGTTTGGAAGGGTGTCTACCTTTCTATGAACGTACAAAATGTTGTACATGTACTTACCTGCCTATGCACTCATATTTATTGGCAGAGTCAAAGAAAACTATGCAAATATAATGGGTTAAGTGACACACAAGTCAAGTGAGTTGACTTGATCAAAATGATACAATTATATTGGCTTGCTCACCCTACAACATCTATTAAAAGTAATTAGAGGCATCAAAAATGACAAACGTGAAATGGGAATGGTTAAAAGGTGTAATTTTCTCAAGAGTTTATTTCTTAATGGCTTTGCGGACAGAAGTCATTGAGCAATAAATTCACATGTATGTATTTATGTATAAATTGAGATATGTGTATGGGCTGAACAAAAATATCAAGGTGTTTGCTTGCAATATAGTCAGAAATCTTTGTATAATTGCAACTGTAGAGCAGTATATTTTGGCTCCCTGTAACACAAATCTATGATGATTACCTATGTTGTATGATACTCTACAAAGTTATTATTTATTATTATGTAAAATTTATTGCTTCTGCCACAGGTATTTTGTGTGTGTGCATTTTTATGTTTTTTTTGTAAACGATCCGCTCAATATTGATCTGTAACAGGGTATTTGTCGTTGTTTGTTTCTAACCTTCGTAAATAATAATTTGGGTATAATGAATATACCTACCTTGCATAATCATTCTAATTACTAATTAGTAATTGTTTGTTTCTAACCTTCGTAAATAATAATTTGGGTATAATGAATATACCTACCTTGTATAATCATTCTAATTACTAATTAGTAATGTAAATGACCAGTAAACATTGTTTATTGTAACTGAATATTTTTTAAGGATAAATTAGTACTAGGATGGTCATTCCCAATTCCCATTCGTTATAGTTAAGGTTCCTATATTTCATTTCATTGATTTAATAAGTTCCTCCGGTTCCATTCCATATAAATTACATGTGTACACGTTATTATTAGTGGGCTGTAAAATAAAGTTTTTATCTATCTATTTTATAAATTAAGATATAATCAAATAATTTAAATGTATGGAAATGAAAATTTAGCAAAGTTTAATAACAAACCTTTATATTTATAAATAGATTTAAATTTATACAACGGCAATAGTTCAAGAATAGCTATCGATTTACTATATTTTTTCGATTACATGTTTTAAAAGACAAATGCCAAAAAAGTGTACGTCAAAAAAAGTGCACGTCAGTCACAAGTGGTTTATAATCATCCATCTACCCTACGTCTATCTAATACCTTTGCCTATTGGTATATATAGCCTGTCCGCAATGCGGACTCCGCATTTATTTTAGTATACTGAGCATACATGCAATCATACATACATAATATCAAATAATAATAATAATTGACAATTTTATGATAAAAATTCAATAAATAATTCAATAAAGTTCCTAGAGTAAAATCTCACGTCGTTTTAAAAAGGGGCTTCTGTTCCATTTTGCATGTCGGTCTGAGCTCTCTAATCCACAAACTAACAAAATATTGTGCAAAGTCCATATAATATAATATATAACTTACCAAGTAGCAAAATATCAGAAAGTTTAATATCTGCGTAAAAATATTCTGATTGTAATTGTTTAGCATCTTGAATATTTGCATTATCTGTAGTAGTAGAAACAGTAAAAATGATTACCCCTTTGGTAAATCAAGTATTCCAATTGAATCGGACCATTTGGGGACACGGACCCTTTTTCCTTTGGATGTGCAAATGGAATTCAAAAAGTCAACAATATGAGATTCAAAAAGATTTTGTTCGATTGCTGCCATGGTTCATAAGCTCACTTTTAATTCAATCCTCATCTCTGTTAATTTGCATAATTTTGCTGTTTTGGGGATTGCATATTCCAATTCTAAACGACCCACTAAACTGGATGGCAGCTTCACTGGTTCTTGTTGTCGGAACGCACCCACTTGTTTCAAGCATTTACTTTGCTATCCACCGACATGAAGCATTCCTGTATTTCAACACTTTGTTCAAGTTTAATGAGCGATTTCTGAGTACTCATTTCCGGAAACAAAGAAAAATTTCAACCATTAGAGTCAATTTACTAAAATTGCTGATTCAAGGTATGGAAAATGGAATATCTATAGTATTAGTTGTTTTATTGATGACGACTAATGACGAGTAACGATTGATATATTGGATTGATTTTTTCCTTTAGAATTCCGAAAAATGCTGGATAAAACTGAAAATAACGACAAAATTGGAATAGGAGTATTCATACTTTCAATACAATATCACTTTATACCTTATTTTGTCACGGTAGCAGTTTTTCTGTCGATAATTGCTGGTCTCCATGTTGACCCGTTATACTTGTTTCTTGTATACCTGTGTGGATCAACTGTAGATTTGTCTTCTCTGATTTTAAGCGGGACAAGAGTACTCATGTATACCTGTGCGGATCAACTGTAGATTTGTCTTCTCTGATTTTAAGCGGGACAAGAGTACTCTTTATATTAATGTTTGCTTTGGAGTTAAGTCGAAAGTACTGCCTAGACTTGAGCCTGTTTATCGTAGGTTGCACATGCGTTGAACAGGGCCTTCAAAACTTGGAAACCTTTTCCAAAAATAATTTGAAAGCAGGGGTTAGGGAGTACAAAAAATTCGTTTTACTTGATAAATTCGGAAAGGAGACAACTACATTGTTGTCAACTGGCTTACAATCGGTGGGCTACTGTTTATTAATTATTTCGGGAGCAGCAAACCATTTTGGGATCCAAGCTTTTCCCGTTGCAGATTTACTGGATTGCTCCAATGCAGGCTGCAATTGTTTTATTAACTTTTGTTGGTGTGTATCCTGTGATAACAAAGTGTTATTACCGTAGCAGAACGTTGCTACGAAACTGGAAATTACAAATCAGAGCGGTGGGATATGGTTATCAAGATCAAGACATTTCAGTATCCTGAAAAGGGAGCTGAATGCCATGTCTCCCATTTGTTTCTATTTCGGATCAATTCGAAGAGTGGATGATGAGGCAAAGACAGAATTTTTGGCTTCTGTATTTGAGAGGACCATGAACCTCGTTATGTTTTTACGCTCTTAATTTTTTTTGATTGCACCTGGTCAGGAGATCCTACTGAATACGTATTTGATTTGATTGTGTGCAATCTATTATGCTTTATATAATTTATGTACAAACATATTATATACCTATGTTATTATATATGTATATTATGATTTTTTATAAAGTTAAGAAAGTGGTGTGATAAAAGTAAAGTAAACTACTATTTTTAATAAGTCGCTTAGGTGACATGTTTTTACTTTGTTGGTTTCCATTTTGGCAGATTTATAAGTGTGGACAATAAATTCAAAACAGTTTATTTATGTCCTGTGATTGATTCAACTTTGGATTCGATTATTAAATGTTTTTACACAAGAAAAAAAAGGTTCTTCAAAACCTTCCACGTGTCAGCACTTTTTCTTTTGCATATTGCCCAATAAATCCTTTTTATTTCTCAGAAACGAACTACTTTCCATCTTTTGCCACTTTTTATATGCTGCTGTGCAACTAGATGACGCTCTTTTCCGAGTGCAGTTGTAAAATACTTTTTTTATTCTTTATTACTTTGGAATCCTTCTTTTTTCACTGCAAAAAGTGTGAATTGGATGATCATCATTTTTGTCTCTTTTTGCCGAATAGCAACTCTAGCATTTTTTTCTCCTCTCTCTCTCGCTAAAGTGCAAAAGCACTGACCTGAGATACGCCGTCCTCTTTTGCGAATCTGAATCAAATCGATTCCTTTTCGCCATTTCATATTATCATCGGCGGCGGCGGCGGAGGTGGCGGTGATGTTGGCAGAGTGGAGGCGAAAAATATATCGTGCATAATATCGTTTTTCGGTCACTTGACTTAACTGGACTGCTTTTTTTTGCACAAAAAATACATACGTTGAAAATATAATAAAAAAGGGAAAGAATTTATTGGATTGACAGTCGGGGAAAAAAAGTTTATGTCTGTTCTGTTCAGTTTAGACTTATCTTTTGAACAGAAAATAGACAAAAAATATTCAAAAGTTCTTTTTTTCCCTTCCAACTTTGCTTCATTTTTTTCAACACAGCCAAAAAAGTAACTTTGAAGACCGTTTGTTGCGTTGCTGGCGATATATTCAAACTTTTTTATTTTTTCGCGAGTGAGGAAGTATTCATCGTAAAATAAAACGGAAAAAATATAAAAACAAAAAGGATGAAAGTCGAGACAAGAGAACAAAGACTCACACACAAAAAAACACTATTGTTTTTGTGAAGTGATCATCTCATTTTAAATCATTTTTCAAAAGAGACGAAATGTAAAACTTGTACTGATCCGTTTCCTTTTCTTCTATTAGCCGATTCACTTGAAACGCAAAAGTACAAAAAAAGAGTTGTTTAAATGTATATTTAGCAATGCTCTCATTCTCTTATTCATCTTTTTCGTTTGATTTTGAAAGGAATAAACTTTTTCGTTAGAAATAGATGAAAGTCGAGACAAGAGAACAAAGACTCACACAAAAAAAACACTATTGTTTTTGTCAAGTGATCATCTCATTTTAAATCATTTTTCAAAAGAGACGAAATGTAAAACTTAGGCTGATCCGTTTCCTTTTCTTCTATTAGCCGGTTCACTTGAAACGCAAAAGTGCAAAAAAAGAGTTGTTTAAATGTATATTTAGCAATGCTCTCATTCTCTTATTCATCTTTTTCGTTTGATTTTGAAAGGAATAAACTTTTTCGTTAGAAATTCGAATCGGATTGAGTAATGTTTAATGATCCATGATGATAAAGTTGATGATGCATATCCGGTTTCGATTTTGTTTTGAAATTCAGTTTAATAGCATTTCAATGTAATTTTTTTGTCGTTATTATTATCATTGTATCTTGCAAGCTGTTTCTATAAAAGTTGCACTTTTTTCGTTTTTTCCTAAAAACTTGGCATTCACCAGATAACCTAGATACATTTTTTTGCTAATTTTTTGTACTCAATTTGCACCAAGATATATAGATAGCCTGCTTGATTAATATTCCCTTTGAGTTAACGTGTGCAAATAACCTAGTTCCGGAGATTTTCCCTCGTTTTTGCAATTTTCAAGGATAATGGTACCAGCAGCAGTGCAAAAATCTACTACGCATTATGACGTGGCATATAAGTGACGTTTTGCATTATGTAAAATCGTGTGAACTGGGTAAGTAGACCAACCACCACGACTACTACCACCGTATTTGGCAAAAACGAAATAAATATTAAAAAACAGCGTGAACATGAACTGAAATGGTAAAAGTGAACATGACACTTAATTTTCCCATGCATTTCACTGCTAATAATAATTTTTTTGCCTTGCTTTGCTTTTGTTTCCAGTCACGACATCACGCTCAAATAAATGTCAACAAAAAGCCCATTTTCTGTGCAGCTTTCTAAGTACTCTAACATGTTGACAATTTTTGACAGGAGAGCTAAAAAAATGTATGAAAAAGTAGCAGGGGGTATAACATGATATCAAATCAACGCGAGGTGGGGGAGAGAGTATTATTATTAAGGTGATATGGGAGCATTCACATGGTACATACCTATAAACGTATGTATACAATTTTCATTAATTATTTTTTATGAAAAATTCATAGTTCCTTTCGGCATTCCTTATCATATCATATTACATATATGAATGGGACCTTTTGTATACCAATTTATTTTTTTGTGCTAGTACCGAAAAAACGGAAGTTGGATATAAGGTGTCAAGACTGTTTTAGTTTGGCCAAATATAGAGAAAAATATGTATAATGAATGAGCAATACTCCCAAACGTACTATTTAACTTGTTATGTTCTTGTTTGTCCAATATATGTGCTTACGTACCTAAATGCACCATGCACTTTTTCTCCATAAACGGGCATAAAAACAAAA
>JAITYZ010000871.1:0-10774 GCA_027744595.1 Paronellides praefectus
CCGAAACTTAATCAAAATGAAAAATAAAATTGGGAACAAGAATAAAAAGAAACATTGACAAAACAAGAAACAAGCCCTAAACCAAAAAAACCAATATGATTTCAATAGGGAGAAAAAAAAATTTATAGGAAAAAAATATATATTTTTTTTTTATTTACTACTTTTACGCGTGTAACACTTGGAAAAAAATGTACAAAAATGTTGGGGTAGCATACACACGAGTGTGTCTAAAAATGTATTACAACAAACACATCTTCTTCTCTATTTTCCCATTACAAAACCGTTTAAGGTGATATTTTGGTCTGATATACTTGAGCAGTACTACGACTTTATAAAGAAGATTTGTGATTGTATTTTTTTTTCTTTTTGCCATTCATCTCCCTGAAATAAGTAATGTTAAAGTGACAGGTCGATGATCCCGTTATATTTTCAGGTGATATATATTTTGTGAGAACAAAAAAGAAAATTCATTGGAGTCACCTCCTTTTCCCCTCTCTTGTCTGTTAAATGTACCCTTTTTATACATTATTTTATTTTAAAGTGACCAAAAGTACAAAAGTAGGTAGATTCGAATTGATGGGAGGATACGGGAATAGAAAAAAGGTGGATTGGATATTGCCTTGCATGCAATATGCACAGTTGAGTTTAAAAGAATCGATCAGGCTTGCGTGAGAATTCGATTCGATTGATTTTTAAAAGGCTCTCTCGTCTCGTCTCGTTCTCTTCTCTTTGCTTTTCATTTTCCAAAAAGAGAAAACTCAATTAAAAAGCAAAGTTTTAAAATCACTTCTCAAGCGAGACGAAATGCAATGGTCACAGTACAAAAATGGTATTGCTATTCTACTTTTGATGCACCTTTTATTATTATGCTTATTATATTTGTGCTTGAAAACGGTTCATCCGGTTCACTTAAGAAAAAACTTTTGATATGCACACATCAATATATGTATAGTGTGTCTGTTCGTAAAGAACCATTATATATTTATGATATGTGTATCTTATGCCTTTTCTTTTTTAGCACGAGAAAAAATAATAATATATCAAATAACCAATATTCAACGGATCAATTCAGAGTATTGACTTTAATTTGACAAATAGGCGCGTTTCAAAATCAATTTATCATTTTGTAAAAGGGTGGTGCAGCATCGTTTCTTTTTCTCTACAATGGTCACAGTACAAAAATGGTATTGCTATTCTACTTTTGATGCACCTTTTATTATTATGCTTATTATATTTGTGCTTGAAAACGGTTCATCCGGTTCACTTAAGAAAAAAACTTTTGATATGCACACATCAATATATGTATAATAGATAAATATATGTTGCCTTTGCATCCTTTTCTTTTTTTTAGCCCAAGAAAAAATAATAATATATCAAATAACCAATATTCAACGGATCAATTCAGCGTATTGACTTTAATTTGACAAATAGGCGCGTTTCAAAATCAATTTATCATTTTGAAAAAGGGTGGTGCAGCATCGTTTCTTTTTCTCTATTTTATTGACCATGTCTTTATATGCACCTAATACAATATTCATAATGTATTAATGGCTGTACATACTACATACATATATATTGGATCGACATTTTTGCTTGAGTTGCATTGCATTTTGGCTATGTACACCTCCTTCAGCAATGATAATTGAAATCATGAGCTGAAAGTGCACTGGAGTAGAAAAAGAGTTTACTGAAGAAAAAAAATCAAGGTAGTTTCGATGTTGTTGATGTTCCTTTTATATTTTTTAGCCACCATATCCTCATCATCATCGTCACAATAGACTTTTCTTTTTGAATAAGGATGATGATGGTGCGTGTGAAGAATAAAGTATTATTGTAATATGTATCCGACGAAATCTTATAATAATAATCCATTGTCGTTGCATGTCTCTTTTCAAAAGTTTTCTGTATCTCTGAATTGTTCAAAGACTGAAATTAAATTATGTATATTATACTTTTCGGCATGCCAAGCAAAGCTGCTTTAAAAAAAAATAATAATGAGTATTTTTTTTTCTTTTTTTGCTTGAGTCAGTCGCATTCTCATTTGATAATGATATGAACCAATCCAACCAAATCAGCAACACAATTATTAAGGTACATTGCATATCTCTCTCTCAAATACTTGCACATCTCACATCATGCATTTTTCTTATTGCCCGCAAAACGTATACACATCCATACATATGTATCTACCTACAAACACATTTTGACATCCCATCACACACCACACCTCTCTTTAAAAGAAAAACCGGTCAACAATGAGTAAATTGGCCGATAAACACACAATAATGTATATAGTGTCGTATTGTAATAATAGCATATTATCATGAATAATAATATCAGCTTAAGGTAAAAAATGTGCATGCTTCGTCTTTTTTCCTTCTTCTTCGTGCAACAATGGGAAATTGTAAGAAAATAAGAATGGAAGTAGGGACGAGAGAGAGAAGAGGAAAAAATACTATTGGGTGAAGGACTATTGTTCAGCCAATATAATAAATGCTATGCGCATGGTACTATACAACATGCCAACTTGGATGATATTTATTTATGAACAAGAGGAAAAAAAGGTACTCGGCAAACGTCTTCAAGAAAAGTACATAGCTACATGGCTCATTCATAATAATAAATACAACCAATATTAAAATTCACAGATTCATGGGCTGGTGGTGATGTGTAGAGCGAGGTATGTAGGTATTTTACAATATATTTTTATATGCACAATGCACACACACCTTTACAACATATTCCTATCTGTATGTATTGTTGTTGTAATAAATTTCTTGCTTTTTATTTTTTTAAGATAACCCCGCCGTTTTGGAGCAACAATAGACCATCATCAACGCTTTTGCTGAAAGGAGTCTGCAAGTCTGCATGCAAATAATAAACTGTGTGATGATAAAAAGGTGATGAGGTGATGTGATATGAATTGGAATTAAATGATAGATAAAAATAATAATAATAATCTAATTGGATTTTATTATTGAATAAGAAGTTTATAATTTCATTTAAGGAGGAGGATGATGATGATGATGTGTGTTTTTTTATTTTACTGCCACAAGTTTTGAGATAATTGTTTTTATTTGCTACGTATCTCTTCGTTTTACTCAGTTTTTCACTTAAATAATAAGTTATTTTTTTAATTATTTTTAACTTGAAGTTTTTTTAAACCGTACTGAAAACTAACGCTTTAGCAAATTATTATGGTTTATCGTTCATATTCAATAAATAGCCTTTTGATCATCATCATCATCATCTGTTCTTCTATTTCTCCCAGTTCTCCCCTTTTTCGAGTTGAACATGTCCAAAATGTAGATAAATCCCATAATTTTATGTATTTGTAACAGTGGGTTTAAGTCTTGTTAGCATACTTGCTCCATGTCACACATATTTCATATTACATTCACTAGCTGCACTTTTATTTACCACTCGACCCATTCTACAACACGTATATATTTATGTATATTGTTATTCTTGCACACACACACAAAAGAGAAGAAGAAAAAAATAGCCAGAAAGAGAAACAGACCGAGAGAGAGAGGAGCAAAGACCCCATGCCAGAGGTGAGCCGAGAGGAAACCAATTTTTTGATATCGAATCAACATTTCTACTTGGACACCACACACCACCACCATCACCACCGCTGCTGCTGCTTGCTGCTCAAGTCCACTCCAATCCAATTGAATATGAAATATATGACGTGATGTGTGGTAGTGGTAAAAAAATACGCGCGGTGAATACATGTGAATGTGTATGCAAAGCACGAAAGTGAATTGCGCATACTATTATTATTATTAATATTACTATTCCGATCGTCATACCATCATCATCCAAGTATATTTGAGAAAAAGGCTTGTTTCTCAACCCAACTTGCTCTTTGCAAAGGAAAGAAAAATAAATGTATTCTTATGAAATATGGAATATTTGTCAGCATGTGGTAACAGATTGTGTGATAGACCCAACACAGCTCAAACACAGTTAAAACCGATAAATGTAATATAAAATGTAATGGATAGCCTTTCAAAAAGCAGTGGCGGACTATCCAGTTCCTCTCTCTCCCAACTTCTCTCTCTCTCTGCTCTGCTCTCCTTTACAATTTTAACATTTTGCAGACTTACTTGGGTTTATATATATGTTTTGTATACACATTCAGCAGGCAAATCAAATTGGGAGGCACGCCACTTTTGACATGATGGAGGAAGAGGCATAAAACCCTTCAACATGAACACGTTCAAAAAACTCCGTAAGATGTGAAAGTAACAAATGATTATGCCATGTTTTCTTTCCCTCTGCTGCTGCTCCATGTTATTTACACGACATTTGAATGCACAAAAAATATCAAGTGTACATCAATTTACTACATGCTTTTATATGAGTTTATAGATATTCCTATCAGGGTTACGTCACTATATTATAGCACCCTGATTTTGATCACTATTATTATTATTACCATTGTTATTATTATTATTATGAAGAAAATCACATTACTACACACATTGTAGATTATATGCAGTTGTTTCGAAATGGAATATATTTTTTTATATGAAATGCACATGACAAGCTGTTAGGAGGATGATGTGGTGTTTTGTTGTAGTAGTGGCGCGTCTTATTATTAGACCCCTTTCATACCTCAACATGATACAATTTTTTTTGAACGGGTTTTGCCAAAGTTATTAAATTCATCTCTGCTGGACACTGGCCATTACTTTTTTCATCCTGAGGTGATGTCTGCGTGAATGCAAATAGTACACCAACAACAAGAGGATATCTGCATATCCACATGAAAAAGTACAAGAATGTCTTGCATTATAGCAAGCTAGTAAAAAAAAATTCGTAACGAAACATGTGTAATTTTAAAATTTTGAATTAATATAAGCTCTTGTGTATCTCTTTTTTTACAAATGACATTTTCCAAAAAGTATTTTCTATTCCAACATATTTTTTTTTTGATTCCGGTACTCAATTTAAAAAATAAAAGATTGAATTATATTTTTTTTATCCAAGCCAAAAAAAGGGGTAAGCCAGCAGTTAGCAGTCAACTAATACAACAACAACTGGTAGTAGTAGTAGTTTATTTTTTGTAGTATTTTCTCTATCTCTATCCATCTTGCATACTACTAATAATAAGTCAGCTTTCATTCAGCTTTTATCCATTATTTACGACTTGAGAAGCGCCAGATAATGAAGCAGGGGAGCCAAAGACTCGGCAGGGAGGCTTCCAACCAATTTCATATCATCATTTTCAGTGTGTCACATCATTATATTTAACGATCATCTGATAGACGTGTAATGAGAAGTTGCTTTTGACACTAATTAAATTCCATTTGACCACACATTGAGTCACATATATAGGTATACACCCTCTCAGCCCTGCATACTCTTCGCCTCTTCTCTGGATAGGTATACAAAAAAATATGATTGGATTCTAGTGGGGCAAAGAGATAACAAACTATACACAACACATTGTTGTGGTAAATTATATTGTATTGATGCACTAAAATTTCTACACAATGAACCAAGTGTAATAATAATAATACAATCTAGAATGGAAAGTAATAATGACTATGATGGACATGTGCTAAACAACATCTGCGGCAGCTCACCTATCTCATTTTTAAACTCGTCAGCAGCAGCATCATCATCATCCTCGTACTACACAGCAATAAGAATGTAGTAAATGTAATAATTTTTTTTTCTCTCATAATAATAATAATAACAATAATTGTGCAGTTGTGAGCTTGTAAAGTGGTTTGTTTTTAGAGGGTGGTAATGATAATCAGGAAAAAAGGAAAAGTGTTGAAGCGCACGCGGCACGAACCCAGCAGTCACAACAACATAAAATATATAGACCTTTCTTACTTTTACTTACGGAAGACTGGAAATAAATGGGGGTTGACCTAAAACGAGGAAATGAAAAACTATACAAAATATAGAATCAGTGATGAGATGGGGTGAAGGTTAAACTTAAAGTAAGAATTTGCAATAGTTTTAGGTTGATTTTGACTTGATGGTAAATGTGGGAAATGTTATAGTCTGACGCCGTCAAATTGACAAATTGGATTATTACATTTCATTAAACGCATTAGATGAATAGAAATTGAAAATTGTGGTTGATAATGTTCTCATTCTGGAATTGCCTGTGGTAGCGTGATTTTTTTTAATCATCAAAACGCATCGTTAATTAATTTTGCAAAGTCACTAGAAACACATGATGCCTGCCAATCTATTAGAAAATTTTCTTGAAAGATTTACCAGCGACAAGTTTAACAAAATAACAAGCGTTCAAAATTTCCATTGTTTGTGTCGGGTTCAATGTTCTAATAAAACATTGGATTTTTCGTGACCCTTTTCTGCCTTTGACGTACGTACCCTTTTTCATCTTTTGTGTCGATTACTGCTGACTAGCTCTTTCCATGTAGGTTACCCACATGTATACACACATTTAGGTATTTACGGAATGTAGCAGTGAAGAAAAGGTAAAAAAAAATTGGGAAGGGGGAATGAAGGATCAAACTATTTTTTTTTAAGATGCAACATGTTGGTCGAGAGATGCAGATGGCCAGTTTGCGGATGCTTATGTCATACGAACTGGATAGTAAGTTAAGTTGGTTAAAGTTGGACTGGGAATGCTGCCTCTTAATTTGTTATAAAAGGCATGATACATTTTTCTGTGCGTTTCATGTGGGTACCATACAAACAGGCATTTTTTGAAGCAGCAGCATTCAGTCTTTTCATTCTACTTCCCTCTATCCCCCAAAAAACAATACTGTGATCCATCTTTGAAGAGTTATGGCCGTACAAGAGCAAAAGGTGGAATGGAATGGAGGTGACAGCTTGCACTAGTCTTCTGAATCACGGTTGACTCCATTACAATGGATAACTTGCAATGCTTGTTACTACACTCCAGCAGCAGTAGTAGTATAGTAAAATGTTACATTTTTCCATGTAAATAATGTGCTTTTAGTATTCTTGCAAACCACAATGCATAACAGCAAAAATATGAACATAAAGTTGAGGAGATGAACTGTTTCTGTCAAAAGATGTCATATTCGGAAATGTGCTTGGTTGCGTAAATTACAAAATGTGACATTATTAATCCGATTATCCAAGTTCAAAGGGCTAAGTATCTATCTAGCATAGATATTCAGACATTAATAAAAACATCAGACAAGGCGAAAAAAGATGTTTTCAACACAAGTCATATCTTTATTTTCATTATTTTCAAATTGAAACAGGTTGACGACAAATATTAAATAAATTTCAAAATGGTGATTTTAATGAATATTCCAGATTTGATCTGTTTCAGCTAGTCTTGATTGAAAGTTACAAAGCGTTGATTCAAAATGTTCTTTAAACATTCGGCATTTAAAAAAATATTTATTCCAAAAATTCAAACCTTCAAAATTGAGAGGAATCATAAAAAAGTGAAAGCAGGTTGAGCCCGATGAAAAGAAACAGAATAGTTAATGATAGCGTATTTTTTTCTTCCTCAACTGACTCACAAGGGGAAAAAAGCACGGAAACTCATAACATTACAATAAGAAAGCAATTCCTGAAGTATATAAGCCTGAATTTCTGGGTTTTTCCTGGGCAAAATAGAGAATAGGGGCTTTTTGGATTCCACAGAGAGAGAGAAGATGAAATAACAGAAGTGCACTTCACCCTACACAACCACCACTTTTCTATGTACGTACCTATCTACATACAATACATAATATCCTCCCGTCTTCCTCTCTCTGCAATATCAAGATCGAAGGGGGAAGAATATAGAAAGAAATTGAACAACAACAGAGAGGAACCTTACTGCTGCTGCTGTGCTACTACTGCATACCATTATCGCAATGTCATTCCCATTACTGTTTTGTATCAGCTTCTCTCTATTTTCTTTCAATGGCGAGTGGTAGGAATGATGATGATGATAGTGGAACGGTGCATCCTCATATTATATCCTCTTTCCTTATTATATGCAGGGAAGGGAAAAAAGAGTGAGAGAGGGAATGTGTATGAGGCACGACGATCCCATTATTGCTGGGTGCTTGATGCTCATGATGATGATGACGATGATCATAATCATGATCATGATGGAAAATGGTGACAAAAAGTACAACGTATCACACATACAAATACATTTCATTTTACATCTTGACTCACACTCTCTCTCGCTCTTGTGTTTGGGAAATACTTAAGAGACACATTTTTTTTGTCTGGGAAATGTGTTGCGTAAGAAAAAAAAGTCTCATCATTACCATGTATATACCCTATCATCATGAGTGGAAATGGTGATGATCACCATTTTCATCATCCATTCCATTTCCATCCTATTTTCTTTTTCGCCACTCTGATTTCATGAGGAGAAGAATCCAAGTGAATATTTGCGCGACGACAACAACAACAGCAATTGACAAAAGAAGAAACGAAAAGAAATGTCTCTCAAAAGAGTTCAAACACTGTTCCATTCCAACCAGTTTAGAAGACGATGCTACTACTGAGGTCAAGTAGTTTTATCCGTTAAAAAACTGAGAGATACTTATGTATGGCATTGCTGCTTTGTTGTAAGTATCGCTTTCTATGATTAGGACAATTCTTTAATTTGCACACGTTTAAAATTTATTGTGATTTCTGATCTTCTTGGTTGGATGGATGTTCTATTGATGTATTATGTATTCATGAAAATATAAGAGAAGGGATGAGTATGAGTAGAACATTTTTAAAAGGGTAACAACACATGATTAAAGTTAAGGAAGGAAGGGTTAAAAAACGACTGAAAAGGGATCAACTCACACACATGATTTCAAATGATCATGGCTTGCATTCTTAAAATATATGTAAACGTAAATAAAAGCTTTCAGAAATGTAAACGTAAAAAAATACTCTAATATTTCGAAAGTGAACACGGAAATACACTACATCCTTTCATTTTCTTCTACAAATGCATTGTATTCATTTCCTACATGATAAGACATTATGACAATGATATGATGATCATCACATCATCATCATCATCGCCAAAAATTGAGCGTCATCATCAGGATCACGATTATTATCCCACCATCAGCAGCATCCCTTCTCTCCACAGAAAAAAATATATACCTATACATATGTCTACAACATACATAGGTAAAAGCAACAGTGCACTTTTACAACGATGCAAATATGTTGTCAAAGATTATTTTACCAAAATACTCATACCTATTTATATACACAACTACATATATCCATACTCTACATATATTTTTTTCTACAGGCAAAAATTGCGTAATTTAATTCTGATGCCGCTCTCATCTTCACGGACAAAATAGGAATACAACAGCAAACAGTTGTAGACTGGCTGGCTATGATAATCCGAGAATGATTCACATATCCTATTATCCAACTTTAAAAAAAAGAGTGTGTTTTTGAGACAGATAAAAAGGGAGAATATATATATATACATACCCATGTATGTATATTATAGATGTGTTATGTTTATACATTTGATGAACAAAAAAAAAAAAAAAGAGTGTGTTTTTGAGACAGATAGAAAGGGAGTGAATGTACTGCTACACATATATGTATACACTACCCAACTTCCCCTACTTTTTTTTCTTAAAAGGACGAGAAAAAGAGAACACGATCATCATCAAAGTAAACATACCTATATTGGATAGCGTGTGTGTATGAATGAATGAATGTGTGTATGAGCCTTTTGTTCGTTGTGTCGTATGTGTAGACTAATCCACCATTTCCCTTTTTTCTCCCACTATCTCCTCTCTCATATCGTCTTAGTAGCTAACGACGTGGAGAAGAAAAAAAGCAGGCGATCTGTAAACATTGTGTTGTGATCAATGGATAGATTATTTGCATTTTTCGGATATTCTGGATTCAAATGAAATTTTTCCGGCGAGACCATGCAGACTATGAAGAGGAAGAGAACAAAAAAACCGGGGAAATAGAAAGGAAGGCTGTTGAGCAAAAAAATACAAGAAGAAGAAAGTGTAGGAAAGGGTGGCACATGACTACAAAGAAAAAATTTAGCCAGCCATATATGTAATATGTATGCATGTGTCTGATACTCCTTTTTCCAAAGTATTTTTCTTCTTTGAGCTTACAAAGCGGAAAAAATGATATGAGAAAAGAAACAACTGTTAGAAAAAAATATCATGCTGTGCTAGCTGATATTCTCCTCTCGTCAACTAAAAAGAAAATTCGTTTGCTGGTTGAGCAAAGCCGATATTATTATGCATGCAAATCAGAGAGAAAGCTTATCACGCTAATCAACAAGAAAAAAGGCGAGACTCGTCAATGTTTTGGCTTTCCTTTTCTTCATATTTTTTTGCCTTGACTTACAAGGGAATTAGAAGAAGAAGGTAAGTTGGTTTTTTTGTTTTGTGTTTGTGCCAAACGTAAATATATAAATATATCTCATTGTATTTAAATTAGCGGGAATTATTGTGACCCACAAAAATGTTAGCTGAATAATGTGCATAATATGTACAGTAGTACATGTAGCAAACACAAGGCGACGAACTCAAGTACAAAAAAAATATTTACAAGAGAAAGCACAGCACATTTTTTTCTGCAAATGTACACAGTTTTGTCGTGCAGATATGCATAAGCATAGTATATGCTATGGTTCATGATGACGATGATGAAAGAGCATGGTCTCTCTCTCTGCTTTTCATGCTCTTATCTTTTGTAAAAGTAGAAGTGTTGTACAAAGATTTTGATTTCAATCTAAAATATGCAAGCCAAGCACGCGGAAACGAGATGCTTTCACCGTCAATCTTGCCATTTGCATGAG
>JAITYZ010000872.1:0-17471 GCA_027744595.1 Paronellides praefectus
ACCCATGTACAGCAGATGAAGAAGCGACGACGATATCATTAAGGCTAAGTTCACTTAATGTAGATTTTATATTATTATTACATTCATAGTCAGTGAGTAGCATAGTTCAGTTTTCAGCTTTATACATATGCATTACATCTATGTTTTTTACGTATGGATATTATTATGATGATAATGATGGGTTTCCATTTTTCCACTGTGTATTCTTAACAATAAAATGGCAAGAAAAAAATGCATTAAGACAAGGAGGAAAACTATGTGAGCTTCTTTTGCCGGTAATACTACCACGAGCATTCATAGTAGCAGCACACATATTATATACTTTTGTACTTGGGCAAGCCACTTTTGACAATGTTAAGATGATGATGACGATGATGGTTCTTTTGGCTTTGAACAAAAAAGTCATTCTTTTTCTCTGGACCTTTCTTCTTCCCAGTAATAATGATATGAGAGTATAGTGTGTAGAGTAAGGAGTAAGCACACCAAGAATGGCGACAAAAGACAGATAGCAGCAGTTTTGTTATTTTAAAAAGGGGACATAATCCAACAACTTGACTAGCACTACTACTACTACTCATGCTACTTAAGACATGATGCTATTATTGTTATTATTATAAAGGACACGATTTCTTCTTGCAAAGAGCAAGTAGTGTATTTCTGGCACTATATATAGGTACATATAATCATATACCTAATATACTCCTATATAAATACTCTTTATTCAATATACCCACTATAACCATAAGCATACACACCAGCCTGGCCAGAATTCAAACAATAAACGCGAGATTCAGGTCATCATGCTGATACTTTTGTGCAGTTTACTATGCATTCATACAGACAGAACATTATTGCATTATAATACAAACATGTTTCACATTTACGCTAAAGTTGGTCCAAACCAACCCGAAATTCTAAATAATTCAATCCTCCCTCACACAACTCCATTCCACTCCTTTAACTTGACTTTTTTATCTTTTACTTTTTTTTAAAGAAATGAACAAGAATAGACAAAGCGCGAGATACACACTGCTACTACTACTGCTACACAAACACTTAATAATAATCACAATAATAGCAGCATCTTATTTGCCGAGGAAAATTTTGTAAATCCGCATTATGAATATGAATATGAATGAATAATATCATTACATTTACTACGACTACTACTGCTATGAGTGCACGGTTGCATGCACCGAGCGGGACGCAGGGAGTATATACCCAAGAAAAGTGTGTATTAGTGGAGTACTTACATGGAATAAGAAATTTTCGCTCCTTTGGAAGATGATCCCAGGATAATACTACTATGACTGTAGTGAAACAAGAAGATATAAAAAGAAAAGATGGGGGTGTGTGTACAACAAATTTTATAAGTAAAATAAAGTGCATTAAAGAAGCAAAAAAGCAACTCTCGCAGAAGAATCTCAAGAACTCTTATGATGATGATCATCATGTCACTATATAAAATATAAAGTAATAGAAATGCTTTTGTTTGAAAGTCGAGTTTACTTTCAGAGTCGTGACTCGCAACAAAAGTTCTTTTTTTTCTGTTTTACATAAAAGTATACAAAAGTAATACTTACAGATATTCAGGGAAAGAGTGTAAGTAATTAATTTATACCCTGATATTAATATTATGCATATATATAATAATATTTTGTTGTACTCTCATACTTTTGCTTCTTTTGCTTTGCAACAACAAAGTATGTGTGTGGTTGTTGATATTATGATGCTAAAGCCATGGACTTTTAGACTTGCTCATTTGGAATGCTTTAAATAAAGTTGAACTCCATACTTACGTAAATTATTAGCAGGAATTGGTAAGTAGGATATCCCGGTGGTATAGTGGGTGTCGTCTACCGCTACCGCTGTACCGTCGTTCGTGATGGTGTAATCCTATTTCTCCACAGCAATTTAAAACATGTTTTTAGTTTGGTTTCGGTAGAATATAAATGAGGATGAAGAAGACACGACACAAGAGAAAGAGTATAAATATGCATGAAATTATGTCAGCATTTATATAAAAACACGTGGTGTATATAAAAATGTTAGTAAGTAATTTCATATAAGATATGGTCCTTCCGGGAACGGAAAGAAACAAGTTCATGGAAATGAAAGGATTCATCAAGAAGCAATTCTTCCAGGAAAACTCATAAGTCAGATGTATATCCATCTCTTTTGAATCAATAATACTTTATTTGTTTTAATTGGTCATTGAATTGTTGTTTTTAGAAATCTACAATCTACAACTTTACCTTCGTATAAGTCATTTATGCACATCAGCTTCCAAACACCACCGCATTTGGAAACTTTAAGATTATATGCATGTATATTTGTGTGAGTACTGTGCGTGCACCATTCAAGCAAATACATACACTGTCATAATCTGGCATGTAAATATAGCCCGTAATTAATACAACATTTTTTTCCTGAACTGAACAAACAGGAGCGCACCAGATTGGCTTTTTTGTTTTAGAAGAAAAGAGTAATTAAAATGAGAAGAATATATTAGCAAAGCCGGAAAAATCATTTTCCCCTAAAAATAATGTGTCTCATCTGAAAAAAAGTAAATGGAATGAGTATTCTTTCTGTGTGAGGGGTGAGCGAATGAACCATGTTGCACGTAATTAAATTACGCTGACGACATTGCTGAATTGTTGAGTGTCCCCACATCACACACACACATCTAAAACCACATAAGTCGTAGATATAAACATACAAGCCCTCTGTGTGTGTGGGCTAATGGATACTACAACGTAAGCAGCAGTTTTAGTGCTACGTTTTTAGTAGGGTTCCCTAATCTAAAAATGGCAGGTTAAATTACAGAAAACTACTTTTTACTGTTTTTACCATGTAGTTAGCTTCACAGTAGCATAAGTCTCTTGCTATGCCATCATCATCCCAACTTTTTTTCCCTACATTTCCAGTCACAGTCACAACTAACTTTTTTTCTGGGAAGGGAAAAAAGAAAATTACACTTTTTACTTTTAGTGTGGCTGTTGTGGTGGGTGCGCGCGTTATTAGGTATATATGTTATGTATATCTAGTAAGATGACAGAAAAAGTAGTTGTGGTGGTGGTAGAGTGACTTGTCTGTTGACGGAAAACTTATATAATATATATTGGTATAGTAAATAAGTGGAAAATCTGTGCCCGTTTTAGGTTCTTGCTTTGAAGTGAAGGCATGGCATGACCGTCACCATCATCATTCTCAAGAGCACCTAAATTAATTGCGGATCACCACCATCATCAAAGATGCAATGCGCCAAGCATCCTCCATCCACCACCGCCCGTTCTTTTTCATTAGCAGAAATATAATATAACCAAGCGCACACAGCTGATGACTACCACTATGCCACCACCACCACCATTTGCCACTAAAATGACATCAAATTCTCTTTTACCTCATTTATTCAACACGTTTTATATAATAAAAATGGCTTCTCCACTTGTACCATTCCACTTACAACAACCGCACAGTACACACACCAATTCATTTTTATGCGAATTTAATTAAAACATCAAATTTCAAAGTCAATTAGCTTCTCATAGACGGAAGCTGTATAGTAGTAGCATCAGCAGTAGAAAGGAGAACAACAGAGACGACAAAAAAAGATGAGAGGATCGGATGAGCAGAGGAGAAAAAAAGAAGAAAAGGAGAACGGTCGGTGCCACTGACTCGGTGGTGTAGTGCCCGAGAGATGTAAAAATGACAGCTGTTTCTCCGGATTTTTCCTGGTGTATGTATTTTTCAAATGAAATGATGAAAATTGTGCTCATTTTCTCTATTAATTTTTGTGCGTAAAATGGTTATTACTCCAGGGGTAGTAGTAGGAAAAAGCGAAAGCACCGATCAAATACTATTATGATTTTTTACACAGGCAGACACTTGGCCCAAAAAAATATATTACAAGGTTCTTCGTGTGTGGTTGCTTCTCCCCAAACAAAAGCATCATTTTTTCATGCCGTTATATTCCCTTCAACTGTCTTTATCTTTTTGTAGGATGACACATAGTTAATGAGGAAACATCAAATCTATCGTTGAAGTAGGAATTGAAGTAGGAGACCCTTTTCTCTCTCTCCCTTGTCACTTTGAAATAAAACACCAACAAAAATCTAAATAAAACTTTTTTCTTCTTTATTCCTCTTTCTAAAAAAAAGAAGCATAGGGAGATAAAAAAGACGGATGATGATAATGGCAATGTGAAACCAAATCAAAATCCAATTTTTCCCTCGTGTTAGCATTTTTTTCATTTTTATTATTGTTGTTCTCTACTTGTTATTTTTTTGGTGGTGGTGACGGTGGCTATAAAAATGGCATTAGTTTTACACGTTCCACGTAATTTTTACCGTATGACATTATCTCATCTTTCTTTTGAAGGCGACTATGATGATGGTGGGATGATGATAGGAAAAAGTATGATGATGAGCGGAGGAAAGAATGAAGGCTGTGAATTCCCTATGCGCTTCTTTTTTCCTTTTCTCCGGAGGTGATTACAATGTGGTATATTGTGTGATGTCACCTATCAAATCACATCATCGCACGATTATACATACCATAACCATAAGACACATTCTTTCCAAACGATTTACATTTTTATAGACTCTGTGTACACAACACAGAGATATTACAAACGACTTTCTATTATAATATTCATCTTCTTCAGTCAGAAAATATAATATCTTTGTAGTATTTTTTTCTATAGTTAAGAGGAAAGCCATGTTTTGAGGTAATGACATCGCTAGTCACCCAAAAAAAATATTAAAAGGAAAATGGGGATTTTTTTGATTTCGGACAATTTCATAACCTGCCACTCAACCCGTGTGGCAACTCCATTAACCTTGTCGCATCCTTTTGTTGTGCATAATATAATAATAATAATAATAATAATATTGCTATCATCTCTTCCAACTTTTGCGGTGGTTGTTATATGCATACACTTGTCAAGTCAAGAATTTTGTTGCTTTACTTAACACGCAACGTTTGCACAACAATTGATCTCACTTTTATTTTAGTGGTTAGATGCATGCATAGCATATTACATAAGCTTACTTTTGTACCATAAATACCCACCTTCTAGTTACGTTTTATGCTGTATGTATTCCTTTTAGTTTGGTTGGATGTACTATGCATTCTGTTTTTATTGTCACAATCATGCACAGGTTGCTGCAGTAGTCGTTCAACCGTCGTCATCATTCCAGTCGTAATTTTTAGTATTTTCTTCCCTTCCACCACCCTGTTTTCGTATACACGGTTCACCTCGCAAGAATCACATCACATCAAGTGGGATTTCCTGAGGAGGTGCGCAATTAATACGGAACATCATAAAAGTTGATCCGCCTGTCACTTGCTTTTACTCAATGAATTCCTTTTCCTGTCCTTAATTCCCTTTAAATTCTTTTAATGAACATGAGCCTCCTTCCCTTCTCCTCCTTTCTAACTGCACGCTACTACTACTGCAACTTATATATACTTATCCATGTGGTGAATCCTCCGTAACAATAATAGCATCAGAAAAGGCCACAGAAGAAGAGGAGAGCTTATATTGTATAATAAGTGTTCATTCTTGATGATGATGATGTCAGTGTCTTTTTCCCTTGTTGTGTTGTTACGTTTCCCTTTTTCTTTCGCATTGTTTTTTTTCTTGGCGAGGCAATCGTAGAAAAAGTAATAAGCATCCATCCAACCTGAAATACCTTTTCTACTTGTTCTGCCCGCTTTCCAGTTCCATTCTCATTTTCTTTGTGATTTGAATGTTCTGATGTTGATAGTACTTCTTTGCTCGCTCGCTCACCAACATTTACTCATTCGTACCACCTTGCTTGGAAGTAATGAGCTTATGTATATAAACGTACCCCCGTGCCGTGTGATGTGTGTGTAGTTTGTATTGTGGTAGTAGTGGTAGTTCAGACTCTGAACTTCAGAGATGCAGTAATAATAAACTGATCTGTCGGTAATAACTGTGATTGTCGTTGAGTCGTTTTAGGCACATTTCACCGCTTTCTTATAAACGAGGTCGGTGATATGCATTGCAATACGTGCTGTTCAGACAATGTCGCGTGTGTTTGTGTGAGCCTTCCCCCTTTTGTTTTAATAAAAATGGCTTTTTGCCTTGGCATTCTGACGATGACTAGTAAACGGTGATCATATGATCATGATACAGTATATCACAATATTCTGTACAATGTTTTGTTTTATAAGAAAAGATAGTCCGTGCTTAATAAAAGCATCGTCCCTTTGTAGTTGTATCATGATCATCATGAAATATCTGTAGTACAGATTCTGTACAGAAGGTATGTACCTACTTATAGGTATATATGTTGGTAAAATGCTTAGATTTGACGGCCAGAAACAAAACAAAAAATTATACTGCAAACCTTACTTCAAACAGATTAATTGCCATTTCGGGTGTTATTGTGTTTATTTGTTGCTACACACTCAAAGAGATAAAAAGTGCTATACTTATTGTTTAGATTTATTTTTTAAATCATTTAGCATCACACAATGGATACAAAACAATAGTTAGTTTAAGGAAGTAGGCAAAATGGCACATTTTAAAAGTTTTAACAGAAAACGTAAACATGCGTAGGTATTTGTACCCCACTACTACCAAGTTGGTAGTACCAACAGTCAACAGATATAGTCAAGTCTGCAATTAGAAAATCAATATTCTCCTCTAATTACTTTCATTGCACGAACGTGTTATGTTCATGTTCCTTCGAAAAGGGTTTTATATAAAACCATTTCAAGCAAACCGCACGCTATATTGCGTAGGTGTGCATAAATTAGTAGTAGACGCAGACGTAAGAATAACTTGTGACAGTGAAAAAGTTTCTTCTTTTTTTCGATAATATTCTTTTTCCCTTTTCAACGTGTCACATAATTTGTGTACCTTGTATATAATTTTTTCCTTCCTTTTGGTCGGAAAAGTCACGTGACTTTAATTTCTCCCACATGTTCCACATATAGAAAAAGAAAAGGAAGCGACATAGGTATTCACTTGTTTACGCACGAATATACATTCACTATGATATCATGTTATTAAATGTATTCTGAGAAAATCTTGTAAAATCTCAGAAAAAAATCGCGGTGAACAGCAATCAGTAGTAAACAAGTACAAAGTAAATGTGATAGCAATAAAATTGGCTACTACTTACAACTTATTGCATCATTGCAAATTTATATATATTTTTTTGGATGTACAACACATGAATTTCAATTACACGTGTAACCTGTTTTGCTCCTCTTTAATGGAATTCAAAATGTGTGTTTAAAAATCAGTACAAACATTTATTTTATCAAAGTAAAAAAATAAATGAGAACAAGTGAGTTAGTGAAAGGAATGTTTTCAAAAGATGTTGCGGTACTATATATATGCTAATAATTTACATAAGTACATATCCGTAATGTCGTTGGCGTACCTATTTGACTACACACAAAGTACAAATTTAGTACATACTTCACAGAAAAGTGAAATCCCACCGCAGTAGCATAATTAAGTAATAATGAATGAAATGGGTGAACTCTGCTCTTCCGTGTGTAAGCTTCACATTCATTTCCTTTTTACTCTTTTTTAAATGAGCATCACACGTCACGTAATAAGCACCAAGTAAAAAATATACATAGATCCAAATGATCTTTAGTATATATTTAAACTTTGTTGATATTCCTATGCATTTTTTAAAACAAAATTATGCATCTTTTTTTATATTTTTTACATACTTTGTACAAATGCTTCGTTGGAATCCACACACACCGCACCGCGAGTCAAATTAAAAAGAGGAGCAAAAATATAAGGGAAAACCTCAACTAGAAAAAAGAGTTCTTCACGTCACATTTTATTGCTCGTGTCCCATTACTTGATGTAAAATTATACCAATTACTGCTACCATCAGAATCCTTAATAGCATTTATAGCAAACTTCACACCACAGAGGTTCTTCGTTTTTAAAAAAACATTTTGTTTCTCCAAGTATTTTGCTCCTTCACTTTTTTCCTTACTTTTTTCCCATTCTCTCCTTTACAAAAAAACGTGGTAAATGTAGGGAGAAAAAAGTACCTCACGCTTTGTACAATAAGCAATGATAGTTAGTAGTAGTATTAGTAGCCAGAGACTTAATTTTGAAATCCTTGCGACACAACACAAAAAACACACACAAGACAACATGGGATACCACTACCACCATCAACATTATTTTGCATTTTAAAGGTTCCCTCTTTTCTTTCTCTCTTTTCAGAATGGCTTTGGTGGTGGTAGAGTGGAAAAAAATAATGAAAATTATACCGACATAAAAAAAAGCCTTTACTTCTTTCTTTTCACTTTTTGAAAAAGGGAAAACATATCCCAGGATCCCATCAAAGTGATCATGATGATGAGGGTTTATTTAGCCAAAGTTCTTGTTTAACATTTTATGTGTATTTCAAATGTATGCGGTATGGCGGCACGGTGGTAGTCGAATAAAAAAAGAAAGAAAAAAGATCCTTTAGAAAAAATAATGACGATGATGGTACGGCTTTTTTTCTTTGATTCCAACAAACTACTTCTACTGCCCTGCCATCATTATCATCATCCAACTAGAAAATAAAAAATCAAGTAGTTTCTTTTCTTTTATTTATTTTTTTGTAAATACCACAACTACTTCCACACCACACCATACCACCACCGTCGTCATTTATTATACAATTCAGAGAGAGTTTACAATTATTGTCTTTTTTGTGTATAGCTAACAATGTATTTAAATACCTATAATAGACATTAGGAAGGATCCGTGAAATGAACTGTTTTGTCCCCATTGAAATTAGCATATGCCCTTCCCAGCAGTTTACTTATTTTGTCATTTTCCTGTGATACACTGCGCTCATAAAAATAATAAAATACCGTGGTTTGGACTTTTCTATCATGATGATGATGGTAGCTCGACAGACGACAGTTGCATTATTTGCTAAGTAACTTTCAAGCTTAATTTACATAACGAAAATTCTACTTGTATACCTAACATGGGGAAGGAAGGAGAAAGAAAAAAGATAGAACTTTTACTATTTTAATCTTGTGGGTACAAAGTATAAACAGAGATGCTTTGAATACAGCACAGGTTCGACAAATATATACATTTAAATAATATGTACACAAGCATAATTTAAACGGTCATTAAAAGTCAGTTTTAGCTCAGTGGTTATCATCGTTGCAAATCATAAATCGAATAATTTGTACTGTAAAACGATACATTTTTTAATGAAGCTTAGTAGTCCGTCGGAATGCACAGCAGGTATACTACTTGGGTGAGTTATGTGTATTGTGGCAAAATTCGTTGGAAAACGGAAAATCGGAGAAAACCGGCTCAGCGCAAAAAAAAATCCAAATATAAATCTTTCATTACGTTTTCCTCTCCGGTAAAAATGTAAATTGCTTCATAAAACAAAGTCAGGTTGACTTTTTACCGTATTATCCAATTTATTACACTACACTACGACCATTTGCCTTTCTGCTAGTACTTTTTTAAAAACCGTAATAACAGCCATCTACCCATCAGCTCATAATAGTCTTGTACATAGAACCCATAAAGCTTTCCACTAGATTTTATTTGAAGACGCCGCCCCTTTAGTTGCTCGAGGAAAGTTTGATTCGAATTATTGTAGTAATATTCATTGCGGATGTTTACTCTAGAAAAAAATATGGGTAACAGAACAAAAATATGTATGTATGGCTAGATTCACATTTTCCGCCTTTAGCTTTTAGGTAAATTTTTTAAAGGAAAACTACAAAGCAAGAAAAACAAAGTCGCCCACAGCCTCTCTCTGCCTGTTTACTCGGATGTTGCTCACGTTTCACGTATACAATAAAATACAAGGTTGCCCAAAATGTACCTTAAAATAAATGTTTACTTTTTTATTTAACATCTGCATCTGCTTCGTGTTTTGAAGAAGAAAAAAAAGAAGGGCGACACTCAAAACAACAACAATAATAATAATGTGTCCCAGGAACAAAAATTACTAATAAAATTTACACGAGACAAATTTCATGAGGCATTTTCCAACTTTTAATGTTTTGCACGTTTTTTTGCTTCTTGTCGTCTCCCAACAAAAAAGCACCAGAGAGAGAGAGAGAACGCCAACGAATAAAAGTGGCACCAGGCATGACGATGATCAAACGACACATTTTTTTTGTGATATAATAAGAAAAAGAACACAGCAGGTTTTTAATTTTTTTCCTTCTACTTTTATACGCATACCTACCTATTATCAAACAAGCTTCATATTATATATAAATACATATATAGCTCGCCCGCATGTTTAGCTCCTCATCAATCCCACAAAAATAAACGAGTCAAAACCGACATTAAGCAGATTCATAACGGTGAACAGGGGAGCGGAACAAAAAAATACAACTCAGTTTTGTTCTTTGTACTTTTTTTATTTAGAATTTTACATTAAAACTCCCAACTTCTTTTTTTTCTGTTATATGTATACATAATAGGTACACTAGAAAAATAATATTTTGCATTGTGTTTATATAAAATGTATGCATGTATCATCATCAACACATTTCCTTTTCAAATTTATCATGAAAGAAAAAGGGAAGAAAGAAAAGAAACCCCATTTATTCTTTTTTAAATGTGTGTTGTACTACCCACCTTCCACCAGACATCAACTCTTAAAACAAGAATACATTTATTATTATAAGTAGTACATGCAACACATCCACTACTACTAATGTTTATAGGGGTAATAATAATAATATTATTATTATACTACTACATACATACCACTTGTTATACTACCAGCAGTAATGTTTGTTCAAACAATTTATTGAAGTACAACGGTAGTTTGCGTTTGGTTTTTGGTGAGTGTGTGCGTCTTGTCTTTTCCACGACTGCTATTTTCAACACGGCATTATGATTATTATTGCCACTACGACTATAACACACCATCATCACCAGAGAATACAACAACAACCATTATAATCGTTATCCTGTCTTGATATGACTTTCGGCTACATTCATGGAGCCGGAGTTGAATAATAATAATAATAATAGTAATAAGCATGCACTATACGAAACATTTATTTTTTGGTTTGCTTTTTCATAATATACATTTCCACTCTCACCACCACTGCCAAAGATGATGTGACGACACGACAAGGATTTTATGATGATAATGATACTTCCAAGAAGAAAAACATTCTCTTCTTCTTCTCCAGTGTCGTGAGTTTTTGAATGAGAAGGATTATACAGAACGTTGCCGCCATGAGCAGTAGCATCAGTATCATCCAGATTATTGCTTATAAAAATTGTAAATGCATTATATATAATATATCATTGTTGTATCAATTTTAAGTTACATGCTGAAATAAGAAATAAAAAAATCTTATATTTTTTTTATTATTAACATTTTTTGCCGTGTTTTGTTGTTGTCTGTGTATAGTGTGCACATATACAACACAATAATAATCAGCGAGTGAAAAGAAAAGAATAATGTGGATAAGCTTAGTTAGGTTTTCAGTGTGTAAAAAATTTGATGCAAAAGCAAGCAAGCATTCAATTTTCCCAAGTAATAATATCCATTCTCCTCCTGTCCCAACTCGTAACAGCATCCACTACCACCAAAGTCTACTGGAATCTTGTTGTTTTTTTTATTATGAAGGAAAAACCTTTACCACGTTTGTTTCCATCCATTGAAAAAAAATCCCAACTCCTAACAGCATCCACTACCACCAAAGTCTACTGGAATCTTGTTGTTTTTTTTATTATGAAGGAAAAACCTTTACCACGTTTGTTTCCATCCATTGAAAAAAAACTGAATGGGATGAGAAGACGAGCTTCTTTTTCTTTTTTTCCCCAGCTAAACTCTATAAATAAGTAGATATATTTCTTTAGAGTTTTTGGCATGTTTTTCCTGTCGTTCATGTCCAAGTGGGAGGGGCTGTCTTAAATAATAGTTGCTGTTGTGAAAGTATGTGTAAGCACAATACATGTGTGCATTATAAACATAAAATATATATAATAATCTCTTTAAATATTACTACTTCTACGCAAACCATACAGCCATAACGATGATGTCGATGATGATGATGATGAGAAAAAAGCTTTATGCAATCATAATAATAATAGTAATAATAACGAAAAGGATGAGAAAGTCCAGTAGACACAAACACAGTAGTGGACACGGAAGACGAAGAAGAAAGGCCGTAAGGGAAATTGGAAAGTGTGTTATGGTCTGATATGACTTGAATTGGAAGAAGCTTTTTTCAGTACACCATATAGACGGAGGCATAGTTGTGTGTTTATGCTTTTTAGTCCAATAATAATAATAATATAATATAAAACCATGATGCCATCATTGTGTCGTCGTCGCGTCCCTTGTTGAATGAATGAGAGGATGGCCAGGATATAATATAATGAATTTGTAGTGGTACCTATACAAGCTCGTTTGTCCACTTTTTTGTGTGGTAGCTCCTATAAATATTATGGTCATCATCAACAAGAAGGGAAAAAGAAGGACGAAACATTCTTTTCTTTTTTTAATTTTTTTTTCGGCCTGTCTGTCTGACTGCATGCATGCCGTTGTTGATCAGAGTTTCTAAAGCTATTCTTCCCAATCCTCCAATTCTATGCATGGTCATCTTCTAAACAAGCTGAAGAAAGAGAATATACCTACTTTATACACAGAGTAAAAAAAGAGAAGGAAGAGCAAGCTGAGGATGATAGACTGATCAAGAAAGGAAGCCAACCAGGCAGAAGAAAGCTTGCTTTACTTGAAAAAAATGGAAGGAACTACTACCACACACAAAGTCGGTGTTGGTCCGGCCTGATGGACCATGTAAAATTTAGTCAAGTAACTAGAATACACTTCTACTCAACAATGTAAAATGTACATAATCCAATTTACTCTCATTTTCATCACTCGGGGTATTTTTATTATGTCTTTTGAAATGTTTGTAGTTGAAATGTACAATAATGATGGGTGTATAGGTACAAAATTTAATACATAACAGCTAATTGAAAGTCGAATACACTTACTTAGTAGTTTAGGCATTACACTTAAATACAGATGCAAACATACACACCTTACTTAGGTATACACGTATTGAACGTATAGATTTAAAAGAATGATTCGAAGTCAATTTACTCATGCACACGTACGAATACCCACCCTTTAATTTTTACCCTCAGATCACATTTTCTACACAAATATCTTATTTTGCAACACTTGTTTGTGTCCAGTTATATATTTGAACGTCACTAATTGCTTGGTTAGCAGTTGAGTTTTCTTAATCTATTATAAAAGAGTAATTTAAATGATTATATACCTTATCAATTATACACAACCAATCGAAGACTGGCGACGGCGACTACACATCTGAAATTTAGAAATCTGCTGTACATCTAATCCTTTTTTTAAAGATGTCGTCTAACCTACCCATAATCATCATTCATCATCTACTTTCTGTCTTCTTCTCTAAATTCCTGGAAAGGTTCACATTTTCTACACAAATATCTTATTTTGCAACACTTGTTTGTGTCCAGTTATATATTTGAACGTCACTAATTGCTTGGTTATTATGCTTGTAGTTGAGTTTTCTTAATCTATTATAAAAGAGTAATTTAAATGATTATATACCTTATCAATTATACACAACCAAACGAAGACTGGCGACGGCAACTTGACATCTGAAATTTATTAATCTGCTGTACATCTATACCTTTTTTTAAAGATGTCGTCTAACCTACCCATAATCATCATTCATCATCTACTTTCTGTCTTCTTCTCTAAATTCCTGGAAAGGTTCTTTATTACGGGCGTGGATTTTTACTAACCTTCTCCTCACAGTTGAATTATAAAACAAACACACAAAACCCAAATAAGAAAAGTATTCAATTTTTTTTGTAGCGAAACAACGTGAATATCTAGTGTATAACAACATATCCGATTTTCTAAATAGTAGTTTTAGCTTGTTTTAGCTATATATTTCCCTTTATCCTTTCTCGTCGTGTTCTAATCAATATGAAAAAAGTAAAGTGTCCTGTGATTTCTTACAAAGTCTCTCCGTCCTTGTGTTACATTTCCCTTTGATTGTGGTATATGTGGTGCATTGTATAAAATGAAAAAAATAAATATATTATTTTCTCCCACAAAATAAAACACAACATCACACACACACACACGAGGAGGAAGACAAAAAAAATACATCAGTGGCAGTAAAAACTGGTAGCTCGTTGTCGGTGGCGCGGTGCAATAAGGTACAAACATTACAACAACAACACAGAACGCCACAAAGTTTATGGTGGGTGTATAACTACTATACTAGCATATAATGTAGCATATAAACAAAATACCATGTATATACGTACATTTAGTGTCATCATCATCTATATTCTTTTCTTTGGAATGCAATGTACACCTATAGATGGAGAGAGAGAGAGAGAGGCAAAGAGGGAGAAAGAAAAGGAAGGAAGACAATCAGACAATGGAAAAGGACAGAAAAAGACAAAGTGGGAAGCCAGAAAATCGCTTAGTTTTGGTTTGTTCGGTTTGGCTCCTGTGCACTAAACAAGTTACAGGGAAAATTTGTTTGCAATTGTCGTTATTATTGTTTGTGTAACGAGAAATAAATATATTAGATATATATACCTAGATATACATATCTAGTAATATCCATATATCAAGTATACTCAACAAGAGAAAGTGGGAAGAACACAAAATAAAAAAAGAGAGAGAAAAACTATAAAGTGGAATATTATTAGATTGAGTTGGATTTTTTTCTTCTCTCTTGTCTCGTATTCATTTCGTGTGTGTTGCATTTGACTCCCATAATGTATATAGATATATATAAAAGGGATGATACCACCACACATTTTGCTACTCTGCTGATGATGGTGTTCGCTTTCTTACCACTGTTGTGTGTTTTTCTATCTTTGTGTGTTGTGTGGAGGCACATGGCAATAAATTACACAGTAAAAACGGAACGTTTCTTCCAACATTTTACGCAAAGTAATCAGCCAGAATTTCGTTTTTGTCCCTGCCTTCTTTACTTTTTTTCTTTTTTACTGTCTCCTTTCTCTTCCTTTTTAACTTGCTGTGCGATATTTACGACTGCTTAGACTCCTTTTCAATAATACCTTACCAAGAAGACGAGCAATCGTAATAATGCCTGCCTACTTTTTTGTGATGTATTGCTTTTACTCAATTGTCTTATGCTTACACACACACACATGTCCATTGTTGGTACAAGTACCAGATTGTTATGTCTTATTGTTAGGAATACAACAAAAAAAGAAAACACCGCCAGTTTTTTGTTAAACTTTTCAATAAAATATTTTTTGCTTTCTTGCAATGTGTTGTATCTGTTTTTAATTTCTTTTTTCCAAAGACAGGGCCAACAACAAGCCATTGAAAACATATTTTTCTTTTAACTTATATTTCATTACAGAGAGAATCCAGGGTTCCAATCTGGACGACCCGGCTCTTTATACACAAAAAAACGTTGTGAATTTAAGCAGTTGTTGTTGTTGGTGCCACACTGCTTTTTTGCTAGTGTACAACTTTTGAAACCGAGCAAATAAAACCGTGACTTCATAGCTTTATCATTACTTTGTTGACAACAACAATAAGGCAAGTAAAAAAAGTAGAGCGAAAATTGAGACATTTGGTCACAGATTACACTCGAGCCAAGGATGGATACATGCATGACAAAATTGTGCTTTATTACTATTTCCTAAGCACCATCACCCTCCACCCAAAAAAACGAAAAAAAACTTTATCTTTTTTTCCTTAAAGGTTTGTTAACTATTTGGTATACGTGAATTAATAAAAAAACACTTTGCTGAAGAAAAAACATCATCAAAGTTTTTTCTTCTTCTAATGTTTCGCAGCCATTTTCCCTGCTTTAACAGTTGGTCATTAAACTATTGATTTACAACAGTGCAATAATAAGTATGTTTATATAAAACATGTGTAGTTTGAAAGTACAAGCAAAAGAAATAACACGCTGTGTGTGCTTGTGTTTGGTGTCTCCATGTTTTGTTGTAGGAAGATTTTATCTTGGGAATGCAAAAGGAGAAGACTAATAATAATGGTGAAGAAATAATGAAAAACTTTTGTGGTTTAATTCAGCCATCACGTTTGAGTAGTTTGTACGAATAGCAAAGTAACAAAACAAGAAAAAGTAGAAGAAGAAGAAGAACAACAACAGCAGGAAAATTCCAAGAGGAGCCAGCAATTGTATCATTTTGTGAGGTTTTTGTCCAGAAAGCTTATTAATACTCTCTCTCTCTCCTGCAGTTCCTACCACCGTTGCATTGTATTTTGAGTATATACATAGCAGAGAAGAAAGTCAGAGGGAGCTAAAGAAGACCCAAGGATGCCCAGAGTAATAATGATTTCATTACCATTACATCCTTCTTTTCCCTTTACTTAAGCCCAAGGCCTTAATGTTAACAACATAACTTGTCCTGTCTTGTATTTGTGTGTTTGTCCACCGTTTCTACCAAAAAAAAATACTAGCAAACCAAACTGGCAATCTTTTTTAGTGGTATACTATGTTCTGCAGTGGTAACTCGTAACTTTAGGAAATATGTATCTATTTGTGTTCCCCTTTTTATGATATCACCTTGTATGTGTAAACGTACTTTTATGTACAAAATGTACCTTACATTATTGCTGTTGTTGGTGGTGGACGAGCAAGTTTTGTCTTCAATTTATTTGTTATTTGGTCAAGTACATCACATTACCATTACATTGTTTGGCAAATAGGGAGTCAGCAGAGAAATGTATACAAGTTTACAAATATATTGTACCCCTATACCAACTAATGTAAGTGGTCCTATGATATAGGCAATAATAAGAGGAACAACAGGAAAAGTAGGGGATTGAAATAATGATACATTAAGTTGGTTTACGTTACATTACTACACGGCTATTAAGGGTGGGCCACGGCCCACAGTCCATGCACAACAACACATGATCATGATGATGATGGCGACAAGGAAGACAAAATGAGTTCGATATGTAGGAAAAGGAAGGAGGCTAACTTGAGTGGTCAAACCATAATGTAACTTTAACTGCCAGTCAATTGTCCCCTTCGAAGCTGTATACGCTCTCGTGTCAGCTCTTTAGTAAATTTAAGCAAAAAAAACTTTTCCTTATAATCATCATCGCACGTGCTATGTACCTATGTGCATATGAGACATATGAAATGATGCTCAATACTCGACCGGAAGTAAAGCTCTATGAGTGTAATAATGACTGGATATTCTAATTTTATGTTTATATGAAAGTACGTATAGGTAAATATATACACAACCAGGTATATACGTACATTCGCATTACAAAAGGTAAACTTTAAAAAAGAATATTTATAACTCATTAAGTGGGTTATGAGTTTGCGTTTATATTTCCGATTTTTTGTCTTTGTAAATATATAAGAATACAACATGGGAAAATAAACTATCACGGTACAGCAGATTTCTTCCAATT